>JAVTVY010024875.1:0-90140 GCA_036873755.1 Hanleya hanleyi | reverse complement strand
CGACTTGTCGACTTCTCGTTTTGGCGACTTGTCGATTTCTCGCCTTCTCGACTTCTCGCGTTCTCGGCTTCTCGCGTTCTCAACTTCTGGTGTTCTCGATTTCTCGCGTTCTCGACTTCTTGCGTTCTCGACATCTCGCGTTCTCGACTTCTCGCGTTCTCGACTTCTCGCGTTCTCGACTACTCGCATTCTCGACTTCTCGCGTTCTCGAGTTCTCGCGTTCTCGACTTCTCGCGTTCTCGACTTCTCGTGTTCTCGACTTCTCGCGTTCTCGACTTCTCGTTCTCGACTTCTCGTGTTCTCGACTTCTCGCGTTATCGACTTCTCGCATTCTCGACTTCTCGCGTTCTGGAGTTCTCGCGTTCTGGAGTTCTCGCGTTCTCGACTTCTCGTGTTCTCGACTTCTCGCGTTCTCGATTTCTCGTTCTCGACTTCTCGTGTTCTCGACTTCTCGCATTCTCGACTTCTCGCGTTCTCGAGTTCTCGCGTTCTCGACTTCTCGCGTTCTCGACTTCTCGTGTTCTCGACTTCTCGCGTTCTCGACTTCTCGTTCTCGACTTCTCGTGTTCTCGACTTCTCGCGTTATCGACTTCTCGCGTTCTCGACTTCTCGCGTTGTCGACTTCTTGTCTCGGCTTGTCGATTTCTCGACTTGTCAACTTCTCGTCTTGATTTCTCGACTTCTCGTCTCGATTTCTCGACTTCTCGCCTCGATTTCTCGCCGCGATTTCTCGACTTCTCGTCCCGATTTCTCGACTTCTCGACTTGTCGAGTTCTCGAGTTATCGCGTTAAATTGGGGCCAAAAAGAGTAGAACTAGCATGGCCGCATCCGGCTCCCATATTTTTGACTACACAGATACTAAATATAGGATGCAGTGGACTCCCAGTGTTATGATACCTCGTCCGCTAAATCGGATAGAGAACCGTTATAGAAACTCTGTGATTGACTAAACGTTCTTGGAATGCGGGACTTGCACAATACAGGGTTCCGGCCTCGGACGCTAGGATCGCCTTTGTCTTTATTTCCGTTTTATCCCACTTCTATCGTCTGCTAGGCACTGAGCTGGTCTTTCAGAACGGCTTTGACAGCTCCATTCCCGCTGAGATCTAACGGCTGGAGCTCTCTTGTACAGCATGCTGGCATGAATACACATTTAAACCCATTGTCAGCTAATGCCGACGTCGCGGTATTTATTGACTTTAGCGGAGTTCAAATGATAACTACCTGTATGATATCTCGCGATATAGGGTTTGGTTACCTACGGGAATTCCAACGGAAACGTTTATACTATTCCAATCATCCCGCGGGCCGGTTTTATATTCTGCAGATTTGTCTTTTATCATTGCTAACGAATTTGGCGGCATAATCGAATAAACTACGACAGGTTTCTATCGATTATATCAAGTATTGAACTTAAAATCATATAAATCAACCACATACCTTAAAGCAAACACGCATCATAAAGTAAACATTATTTTCACATCTATTTCCATGTCGGCTGCTTTTTCTCGATAAACCTGAAATGTCATTCGCCGCGATCCTGGCGGCTGGGTGGTGGTTATTACGGAGAGTTATCGCCCGCTACGCGTCCAAGCGAAACGATCGACCAGCCTACTCAGCTGTGCCTAGCAGACAATAGAAGTGGGATAAAACGGAAATCAAGACAAAGGCGATCCTAGCGGCCGAAATCCTGTATTGTGCAAGTCCCGCATTGTCTCAGAGTGCCAATGAAAATCCCCGATTTCTTCTTGAAAATTTGAATCGACCAATCAGGTACTTCAGGGATATATCCCATGATGCAATGTTGTTTCTATTGAGCTCAACTATATTCATTGTACAATTCTCAAAACATATACTCCGAATTTTGAATATGATAATTTAAGATATTCTGCTGTTTTTGCTTTTTCTATGAAAATACAGGCATTTTGCATGGTATTCATATTTACTCTCATAAATCAGCGTAGGAGATAAAGCAGATATCTAATTGTAATGTTATCTGGTGTAATACTTATTCTAGTCACATTTGTCATCTCGTCTTGTTACAAAAAAGGGTTATTAGATTAATTTACAGGAGTCCTAGATTGAAGCACACCATGCCTATGTTTGCGAGCCTTAAACGTCTAACTATTGTAGAAGTGAATTTACATCTAATGTTGCAATTTGTGCAAAAGTTCTTCTACAATCCTCTTTTACTCCCAAGTCATTCTGAAAATTTATATCGGCCTTTCGTTCGAACCGATTTAAGGCTCTACGAGAATGGAACAAATTTCCCTCATTCCTTAAAACTTGCGACTCGATATCTTTGTTTAAAGCTAAATTTAAAGAATATCTTCTGAACAATAATTCACTCACCATCTAGATATTTAAGTTACAGCAATCAGGTGCACTGAATATGTTGAAAATAAGTTGTTATTCGCTTATTCGCCGTCTACAGTACGTTTATTGACAGTTTTCAAACATCGTTTCATATATTCAGCAGAGTTTTTTCTATCTATACATTTGAAATTTATTAGGGGATAATACAAGCCCTATGGGGTTTTCATCCCACAAGATTAATTATATATTATGTACATCTTGTTTAAATTATGTTATATGTGCTTATCTGCCGAATGAATAAACAAACAAACAAACAGATATTAGATCACACAAACTCCTAGATCAGGCAAAAATCTTAATATTATTCTTCGTTTTGAATGTCAGAATAGAAATGACATTTTATTTTCCGAATTGTTTGGAACCTCCTAAATTGACATTAATGTATTTCAATTCATTTCAGTGTATTAGCTTGACTGACATTTAAAAGAATATGATTGACTAACATTAAAGAACATGAATACACTTGTAAATAAATCCGCTATGTATGTGATACATGTATGTTGCATACACACATGGGTACTTTGAAGCCAAGTTTTTTTTGGAGAGAGATTAGATTGGAAATGAAGTGAAATGCAAAACTTTTTACGTGAGTGGATCAATCTCAGAGGCCTGATCGTGCAAATTATGTCACTAACTTCAGTTCAACGTTCTCTGAGATCCAGATCATGTTCGATGCGATAGTTTGGAAGGGCCGGCGTGTTTATCAAAATAATACCCCAGATGTGGCTTAGAAGGCTGCTCGCTAAAATAACCGTATACACTGTCCCTCCTCGTTGACTTTTCTCCAATTAAAAGTTTATCAAAAAATCACAGAGAGATGGCACTAAGATGAAGCAATTGTCTCTTTCGTTAATAAGGGAAAATGATCTGGACCGCTGATTTGCCTGGACAACGATAACTTTTTCACAAACTCAATCATTACGATTGATAGTCAGAGTCAGAGTCATATATCTTACCTGGTTCTCCCCTTGCCCCCGGCTTCCCCTTCAACCCCGCAGCTGACTTTCCATTATAACCGCGTGGACCTGATCAGTGAGTAGATACACATAGCAGATTAGAGGCATTCGACATCGATTTTCATTGGCTGAGCGGTGATTAGTTTTGTGATAGATAAAGGCAAGATTTTATTCTGGATATAAATTAAATATAACAGTAATATATATATATATATAAGTTGAAATCGTACGAAATCATAGCACTTGTATAAATGTTTCGCTTTGTGCATTCAACGAATATCCTACTCTTCTCACTTGAGTGACGCCATTTTGATTTGACTTTTCTCTTTTCATGTTGCTACATTTCATAAACAAATCTAAATGAGATTTGCGAGATTGCTTGTCATGGGTCATTTCTGCGAATACAAGCAGAACATATGTACTCACGCGAATGTTCACGTATTGTATCATCAACCGTATAAATGACATGTTAATGTACTTCAAATAGATGTATGCATTAACTTAACCAGTGGACATCCATACCGAATGTTTTTAAATATCAAAATCTTTGACTATACCGCTGTACCTGTACCAAGCACGACTGATTGTCGACTGATTATGTGGCACAGCGGCATGTAGCCGTCTTCAGCGTCTTTCCACACGTCGGACGGAACATGATTGATAAATATGGCGGACTCACCTCGTTGTCCGTCTTTGCCCGGGTACCCCGGAGGGCCTGGCTCCCCAGGCACTCCGTGTGCTGCATTTGCGGATGGGCCGGGTGGACCTAAAAAGCTCAAAATCAATTTCAATACACATGGATCAAAACTTAGTACTCTCCGACTGTCTGTCCCAGAAAATATATCCGAGATATCTTGTCTGATTTACCACGGACTAAAGATAGCTGATCTCTTACAATTTTATGTCAGGTCAAACTTGCATTGACTAATATTTCTGCCAAAGTGATCACACAAGTTCATCATTGAAAAAAATCTTCCTTTTGAAGAGTTCTACTTGAGCGCTCATTTTTGGCAGAAAAATTAGTCAATGCAAGTTTGACCCGACATACAAGTTTAAAGGTACAGCTATATTTATTTCCTGAGAAATCAGACAAGACAACTCGGATATATTTTCTTTGACAGACAGTAAGCAATAATGGGAAGTTCGTCATGTAGGGATCTTCAAACCGTGCGCAATGCAGCTTATCTGGTAGCCTTTGCAGGTGTAACAAGATTCCCTACATGTAGTGACCTATTGTGTTTTCCGTATATGACGAATAAATAAATTATAATATGCCATGATGCTGGAAAATATGCACGACAAAAAGTTATCTGACCCCATGTGCCAATATTTTGACTGTATTCTTCCCAATGTCATCCCACCGATCAACAGCGATTCCTGTAATGTTATGTTTCTCTTATTGTGTGATTGGTTGTTCATGGTTGTTTAAAAAATATGCAGTCGGTATATTTAATTAGTATAGTAAATACATGTAAGTTCATTTGATTATAAATTCGGACTTTCTTCATCGACCACCAATCGGTACTAAATATCGAATCTAACGCTTTTATCTGAACAGACGAATGGAATTAACGTGTCATGCCACTTTTGGAGAAGAGAGATGTTGATAAAATTGTAGCAGAAAAGTTCCAATGCGAATTCCAAAGCAAACCTGGTGGCCCCGGACTTCCTGGTTCACCGTCGTCACCCGGCGGACCGGGGCTTCCTGCCTGTTTGCTGGTGGCAGCCTCTCCGCGATCCCCCTTAGGTCCTTGTTCACCTGGTGGACCCGCCTCGCCTTTAGCTCCTGGATAGGCTGCACCTATAATTATAAGAGTGAATATATATATCGAAGGAGACGATAGGTGGGGTGCAGCTTTTTATGGATCTGTTAGTAAAATCTGGTATGATATGTTATATTATCACGATTCCTAATTACAAGCGTCTGGCCCGACATTCATAATTCAGCCGTCGACCCTTAGGGAATATCCGCATCCATAATCCAAAGATCTATTTCATATTCCAAACAGCAGCATTAGCACCAAATTCAACAAGCAGCCAGAGGATGCTAGGTCCCCCGCCAAAATGGCAGCAATATTTATAAGCGCTGTCGGTTTCTGAAGATATTCATGAGGATGGCAACAGCTACTTCACAGGCGTAAGAAGCAGAGGGGTCTTTCCACCTTCCCAGGTTTTGAGATCAACTCCGAATGGCTGACTGAATGTTGATTGCTACTGTAATATATTTTCTTTACCATGTAGCATGACAATTATGTAACCGAAATGCAACCCCAAGAGACAACTCATGGCATGTTATCTGCAAACTAAATTTGACAAGAATATGAAGGCATCCTCAACCTATTGCCCAGAAACCAAATTTAGACTTTGCCACAAGGAGTCACCACCTGTAGGTGCAAGCAGGCAAAACACCATCCCAAATGACATCTCATGTCATGGTATCGGCATATGAACTTTGAGACTCTGAAGAGGGGTCCTCAAGTTATTGCCGGTACTAGATGCCCACCGGTGTTCATGTTATTTGGGGCGGGTCACATATGAATACAAAATTTGAGAATAATCTGATGAGCAGTTGCCAAATTATTGCCCGGAAACAAATTTTTCCACCAGGAGACGCCGCCTGTAGGCAGAAGCGAGAAAAATACAATCCCAAGGAACATGGTATCGTGGGGACATCTGCATACCAAATTTGAGAAGAATCCGATGAGGGTCCTCAAGTTATTGCCCAGAAACCAAATTTAGATTTTGACACCAGGTGACGCCACCTCTAGGCGCAAGTCAGTGAAATGCATTATCAAGTGACATCTTATGTCACGGTACATTCATACAAAATTTGAGAAGAATCCGATGGTCAGTTCTCTCGTTATTACCCGGAAACGAATTTGTGATGTTGCCACCAGGTGGCGCCACCTGTGAGTGCAAGTGAGCGAAAGGCAATCCCAAGCAACAGCTCCTGGCATGGTAAATGCATGCCAAATATGAGAAGAATTCGATGAGCCGCAACGTTTCTCATGTTACCCAGAAAGGTACATATGTAGGATATTTCAAAGAAATTCGACCAAGTGTTTCTAAGTTATCACTTGCAGCTTGGAATAGTGGAATGAACTCTAGTGGCGCCACCTCCGGGTGGATTTTGCTGAAACGCATCACCAACAGTGTTTTGTCGCAGGGAATGCATTTACCAAATTTCGAAGAAATCCGACAAATTGTTCGAAAGTTATCGCTCGCGAAGGATTTGAACAAACATGAACGGACATGCATTAAAGATTGGAACAAGACCCAGTGGCGCCACCTACAGGCGGATCTTGCTGAAACATAATACCAGCGACGTCTTGTCGCAAAGAATGCAGATGCCAAATTTCGGAGGAATCCGACAAAGTATTTAGGAGTTATCGCTTACGCAGTATTTGCACGGACATGCACTAAATATTGGAACAAGACCCAGTGGCGCCACCTACAGGCGGATTTTGCTGAAACGTAATACCAACAGACGTCTTGTCGCAAAGAATGC
Organism: Hanleya hanleyi; assembly: GCA_036873755.1. Taxonomy (NCBI): domain Eukaryota; kingdom Metazoa; phylum Mollusca; class Polyplacophora; order Lepidopleurida; family Hanleyidae; genus Hanleya; species Hanleya hanleyi. Next base: position 83,299 of record JAVTVY010024875.1, on the reverse strand, counting down.
AGATGCCAAATTTCGGAGGAATCTGGCAAAGGATTTAGGAGTTATCGCTTACGAAGTATTTGCACGGACATGCACTGACACGCACTAAAGATTGGAACAAGACCCAGTGGCGCCACCTACAGGCGGATCTTGCTGAAACGTAATACCAAGAGACGTCTTGTCGCAAAGAATGCAGATGCCAAATTTTGGAGGAATCCGACAAAGCATTTAGAAGTTATTGCTTACGAAGTATTTGCACGGACATGTCCGTGCATGCACGGACACATAGAAGCAAGACCCCAGTGGCGCCACCTACAGGCGGATCTTGCTGAAACATAATACCAAGAGACGTCTTGTCACAAAGAATGCAGATGCCAAATTTCGGAGGAATCCGACAAAGCATTTAGAAGTTATTGCTTACGAAGTATTTGCACGGACATGTCCGTGCATGCACGGACACATAGAAGCAAGAACCATTTTAAAGTCCCCGGCCGCGTTGCGGCGGGGGACAAAAAGACAATCATCTTATCCATAAACATAGGGTAATTTCCTGCAAGAGAGGTCAACAATTCTCAGTAAAGCCGGCAAACAATCAATACGTTGCAAAAATATCAAATCCGTATCGTTGATCATTATTCTTAATCCATATGATATACGTTGCAAAGTCGTCATGGAAAGAATGACGTATCTCAGTCACGCTTGGATTGTGACCATTCATAGGAGCGTTATAAGAATTTTGAAGAACATCGGTTCATACGGCCCCCAGCCCCGCATTATATGCATTCGATTTTTACTGGTTCCTGAATTATATAACCTAGCGTAAAACCCTTCCTTCTAATCTTCCAGACACTTATAACGGTGAGACGACATGATGGCTTCAGGACAGGAGCTCTTCGGACAGGAGCCCTTCGGACAGGAGCCGTGTATATTTACAATATACAAAAGAGTATTGATTGTTTTCTTTTTGTTTGCATTACCATTGGGGAAAGAATGAATGGGGGTAACATATTGGATTTTGAGCGTCGTTATCACATGAAATCCTTGTATGTGGAGTAGTTCTTTGGTTGAAACGGAATAACCCATAGTCATGGATGCGAAGTCGTGGTGTGCCCCGCCTAGCAACACCCAGAGTAATATAGAGCTAAAATATCCCCATTATAATTGTCCCGTCCAGCCACCCGATATAAACACGTCTCATGTCTAAGAAACCCAACCCTCATCTGCCTATATCAGTGCGTGCTCCGAAGATTCCCGAAGTTCTAGCTTCGGGCCGAAACCGGTTTGGGGAGGTTCTAATCGGAACTCGCCCGGATAATGCAATCTCCTGACATACGGTTCATTTCGGCATAGCAGGGATTAACAGTTCCGAGCATATAGCTACCACTACACCAGATGTACCTTCGGTGAAGCCTGTAAAGGCTGTGATGAGAATTAAAGTGGAATATACATGCGAGATTTGGCGTCTGTGGCAGAAGAGATTGTGTAATCGTTAGCCAGGGTATAGAGCCAACAATTTCAGTGAACCTTTAGATTGGCTGGATGCTCGTCCAGTTTTCTCCACAAGCCAACGAAAATGCCGGACTTCTTTTTAAAATTGACCAATCAAATGCTTTAAAACTGGAAGATGTACCTTGGTGCTCTGTACGTTCAAATATAGGTAAACCAAGATGGTAAATCAGGGGAATACCATTTAGACGTGACGATATGAAAACATCGTGCAAATATCGCCGATATTCGACGAGATCCCATAAAAAGTCAATCAAGACAATTTTTGCCTTCACATCGTGACAACGACTGACGTTTAGTTCACGGATATTAACACTTCAGCACTTCTGACATTTTTTAACGCCTAACAAAGACAGACTTTTCCGCCGGAGTAAACCCTTTGATATTTACGTTCATCACGCAAAGTGTCCGGAAATTATGCTATATTTGGATACTGTGTCCCGATATATTGATCCACCTGCTAGAGTGTGTAATTACTGTGGGCGTGATTTTTTTAATTTGTTTCACCTAGCTCGCCACCAGAATGGCTGACAAATGTAGTTTGAAATTCGCTCTGGATTTATATAGCGCTGAAGTCAGATATTATAAATACTTCACCATCAGTGCACGACAGCTTTGCTATCAGGGTAGGACACCTTTGCTATCAGGGTAGGATAGCTTTGCTGTCATCGTAGGATAGCTTTGCTATCAGGGTAGGATAGCCTTGCTATCAGGGTAGGACAGCTTTGCTACCAGGGTAGGACAGCTTTGCTATCAGGGTAGGACAGCATTGCTATCAGGGTAGGAAAGCTTTGCTATCAGGGTAGGGCAGCTTTGCTAGGGTCTACAGAATTTGAATAAATCCATCCCCGAAACCGGCGATAAGACGATCTGCTTGAATCTAGGACAGGATCCAATGGGTCAAATATCTCATCAGTAAATTATAAATGGGATCTACAGAGTATCTTGTATGAGACCCATTTTGTTAATATTTCTGTTTTTTTAATAATGTTGATGACACGTCACATTCTACATTTTAAAGAGAAAGTCTTTAAAAAGCCCACTTCTCGCCCCGTATAATATCGAGTTCATGCACCCTGCGATCCACACATTGATGGCTTTTGCGCGCGCGCCCTTCGCCACGACACTGGATTGTTGCATATGAACTTAGATACATTGTATTCCAGAATATAATATGGAAATTCAGTTCGAGTAGAAGAACAACGGTCGTGGGGCGTTATTGTCAGTGGGGAAGGGGCGTCTCTGAAGACTATCCAGGCGACATAATGTGGCAATACGGACCGGCGTGGCACCATCTTGGGCTTTGTTTAATTATTCAACACAACATGAAGTTGGAATGGGTGGGATGAGATTTTAAGATACCCTCCTCACCGGCTCTTCTGTCGTCATGTCATGCATGTCATATCAAAATCATTTTGTAATTGCTTTATTTAGCACATTATGTCGGATCCGAACCAGTTTTATTCATTGTTTTTCTATGTGATTTGGTCCGAATAATGTGATGAAGATATTTCGATAATTGACGCAATCATTAAGAACAATGGCTGCTTACAGAATATCGGATATGATGACGGAAATATCACCGCAAGCCAGGATTTCGTGACAGACTGAAATCTGCGACATAAACGTGATGAAAAGAACGCTGAGGGGATTATAGGCGGAGTATAACGTCTCCACATCTCATGGTCCGTTTCACAGGCTCACTCCACTTATGTCCCTGTCTCTAGTAGAGGAAGTCGACCTTTACGACGTGGCTATGACGTATATGGATACATCCCCGCACCCATCGCGTTCATTTGTGTACACTTCGCCATCCATAAGATGACTTGCGAATCGTGTGTCGCCATTATTGCGGAGCGATATCCGATACTTCACCGTATACTGTTCGGCCCTCATCCGGCCGAGAATAGACTCGAGAAATCTGATAATTTACAGGTTTTTTATACTACTTCTGAAACATATATTGTCTGAGTTTACAAAAGATACAGATATGAATAACTTCCATATCATCTAATAGGTGTTGTAAATCTGTAACTTTTAAGAAGTAGGACAGCACATGACTCGAAAATGGCGGGTTACGTTGAGGCTACGTCGGTATAGTTTACCTGATTTGGCTGATGACATCACGTGATGTTGATTCGGGAAATTCCCTCTTATAGTTGCCGAAAGTAGGATGAATATAGATACGCACGATCCCAGGGCATACCGCGTATAGATGACCAAGATGGTTGCAAGTTGCCATCGTGTTGTTTGAATCCAACCAAATAACTCATCCAACCAAATTTTCAAATGGTCGCCCCTTATAAACGAATGGAATAATCTCAATATAATTTTTCTGAACGCTAGGTCAACTGAGGTATAATACAGAATTGAAAAGTAATCTAACTTCGCAAACATCGCTTTTAATATATATTATGTCACCTCCGGTGTTGTGCTGCTCGGACAGAAATCCTGTCCGAAAATCTGACTGGTGGCTGGGGTATTATTATGCTCCTGTGAGGTGGTTGGGCGGATTTTTGGCGATGCTCCTCGAGGATCATCAAGTACTTTGACCAATGTGCGTGCCGAGTGCCACGATAGACCGCTGAACCCAACGCGAAGAAAGTCACGTTTGTTCAACGAGCAGAGAAAAACCATTTCGCAGCAAGCGTGAAGAACACAATTATGGCACAACTGTTTGTTTGTTACGAAATGCTGGTGTACAGTGCATGTTGATCTCGTGTTGGACACCGCTGTGTCAACGTGACTTCTAGCTGTACACGTAAGTGCTGATAAAACAGTGTGAACGATCGCATATCTTACCCAGTTACAACACCCTGAGGCTTGTTGGGTTCATTTGACAACACAATTTTATATCACAGCTTTTGACACTTTGCCATAGACTTTTTTTCATTTGAATTCCACGGTTTTAATTATTGTTGAATATAAATGTAGATATGAAATGCATATGTACTCATTAATTCATCTTATCTACTTCATCTCGCGCATATTTAATTCTCTCTTCATGTGAGTCGTGTTAATTTAGAGAGTGATGTATATCCCGTTGTCATGCATCGCTTACATTGTATACTTCCTTGTCATTGTCTCTCTATTTCACTGTAGGCCTACAGGGCATGTTTTGAAATGAATTGAAGTAATTACATGTAATTGAAAACAAGAAATTAATTGACTTTTCTAATAACAGACTGTCGGGGAGACCAGCGACATTCAAGTTAAATATTTGAAAGTATATTCCGTTTACGGTCAACTTGTATTTCCTCTTGGCGCAGAACAAGTGTAGGCCATGATAATGTTGGTCCATACTTCACGTATGCATAAAATATCCATGTCCCTGAGTGAAAGTGCGTCTAGACCAAGTTTTTTTTAGCTGAATAAAGGTCCGGAACATTTTGTGCCAAGGGAAGCATTTGGCAATAGAAAAATATCTACCGAAACAATAGATAGATGACTAACTTGTCGTACGGTTGAGAATAAAGTATATCAATTTAACACGTATATTACCAATGGTTGTGCAAGATGATTCTGATGACGAAATTCCATAAATGACGTGTTTGTCCTATTATTGCAAATGTAACAATGAACTTGAAACTTGTATGGCATTGGGGATGGAGCATTAGACCATTCTCGAAGAAGAAACACATTGAAATTCATTTTGTAATGTACTTTTTCCTACGAAGTAGGCTACCATCTGCAAATTGTCCGGTAGTCAGTCAGTCAGTGAGTGAGCGAGTGAGTGAATGAGGCCATCCGAATCCTTTCGTTGGCAAAATAAGGCGAACCGTTGATATTAGCACCTTGATTTTATGCATGAAGGTGCATTAGGGGACTGTTACCAGCAAGTTCTGAGCTGACCTACTTTTGATGAAAATTTCTGTTGATTTTTGATGAAAATCACTGGTGATTCTGACTTGGACCGTGCCCATCTTAATATAGGCAGGATTTCAACTGAGAGCGGGAAGATTTCCAAGAGTTCAGTCCGTGTCGGAGTCCTAATGCCTACCCTACTTCGTGGGTCCTTTGACGTTAGTCACGCTGCCATGTTTAAAGGCATGGATAACAAATACTCTGTTCTTATATTAATTTAGTATAATTTTTATAGATATGACCGGAGTGTGCGGAAACGTTCGAATTTACGGAAATGTCCGAAATTATAAAATGAAAACTAAACGCTCGAGAGATCAGGAACTATGCCGGGTTCGGAAATAGTGACCTTAGGCCGAATACAAATCCAAGCGTCATTATCTGTGGTGGATTAAGAAGGAGGGGAGAGGGTGGCTGGATGATGTGCATAAATCAAGACCAATACAAGTCCAATAAATATTCATATCGTTAATACACCGCCACTGGGTTAACTTGGAAAAATGATTTAAACACCAGAACGCATTTTCATGTAAAGAACAACATAGAAACCTACGGAAGCTCTTCCATCGGCTAAAGTTATAAAGGCATGATTTTCTTATATGATTAAGGGTTTACTACTGACGTTGGTGTATTTGTTGTGCACTAATTTCCGGCGGCGCAGCTGAATTCGATAAACATGGGAGCGGCCATCTTGATATTGGACGAGTATCAGGTGTTTTCTCGAGCCACACTTTCACAGACGTGCCCTGGAGTGATCCAACTAGTTTCATATGGTAAAACGACAGGATTGTATGACCCGTTCGGGGTTAACACATTAGTATTAATTCTGTTATAATGAATTCATCGAATAAATGTCCTTTAGTACTATTTTATTATGGCTGAGAGACCAAATCGATGACCATACATGATCAAGTTATTCACCTGTACGTCTGCAGCAAAATGTTTGAGATTGAACTGCGAGTTACTAAAAACTCGAAACAGTAAAACACGCGGATCGGATTGATTTGTAGAGTAAGTCGATCTAGGCTTAATTTACAATGACACACATCAATAAAGAAATAGTGGCTTGATGATGGGTCCCATATAATGCCATAGCGCGAACTCTTCCATCAGGCTATATGAAGTGACTTAATACGTCAACCAGAGAACATTACTTTCAAATTCCTAGTTGGACATGCGGTTTATGTGCACATTTTGCCAGCAAGCACTTAACTTCCGGCTAACCCCACACTTTCCAGATGGGTCCTTGCGCGAACTACATTAGTCAAACCTTTAATGAAAACAAACATATCGACGTTTTTTTAACCATAATGGTGCATCGTGATCTGTATTCACCAGTTGCACACGTAATCGGCTTGTAATACTCAGATTATAAGCTACAGACGTTTCCGCCGGCATTGATGCATCTGCATCAATAAGTTTTCTTGTTTATCTCTGAGATGTCTTTCATACCAAGTGAAAACTTCTAGCAATATAATAACAAATACCGATATGAGGGTTTAAACCAAATTCTAACAAGAAAATATATTGGAATTGACAAATAAATTTACCGATCTGTGTCTCGAAACGATTTTCATCTTGGTGTGGCTGTTACTTTCAGCTCCCGTCATAAAAATACGGTTACCTGCTGTACGTGGAACAACTCTTGACCCATTATTGTTCTAAGGAAGCGAGTGCATGCGACAGTTACAGGAGTCACAGTTCAGCATGGAAGTCAGACAAAACTCACGTTTTTAGAATTAAGGATACGTATTCCCCCTGATGGTCAAAAAATGTCATTTTTTATTAATATTGAAAAATTTGAAGAAAAAAAAACGAATCTAAATTCCAATAACAACTTGTTCAATTATTTTAGGTTTGAAAATTTGTTTTCTAAAAGATGTGGAATATAAGTTAGACAAATTACGTTGGGTGATCCGGTACCCCGCTGGTAACAGGTTACCTTTCGCGAGACAGTGTATTGTGAGGCGTTAATGACTGCAACGATTGTGTATTATGCTGAACAGCCTAATTTTCTGACATATTGATAAACAGAGGAGCAGTCTAGGCTTTGCGATGAGCACAGGTGTGAGCATTTTTCAACCGAACAAGTTTTAGCAGGTTGTCTAGCTTTAAATCGGATCTAAACCACAATAATGAATATTTTTTGTACAAAAGATATCTGGAATAAGTAGGTTGGCGACTAGGTTCTATATGACAGGTTGCAAAATGTATTTTTTAGCAGAATTCAAATATTAGCATTGATCTTTCAGATGTATAGCCGGACGGCTTTTGGCCGATTTCTAGCATTTTATTTTTTGCCAAATTCAAGTTTTCAGCTCGTATTTCTCGCAAATCGTTCATGCTACATCAGTGAAATGTGACATGCCTGTTATTAACGTTGTGGTCTAGTGAACGGTGTCACAGTCTTTTATAAGTTCGGCTTAGTTCTTGATTTATTCAACATATTTTATAAAAGAATAGGTTTTTGTCAACTCATTTGAGTTAAAATGCTATAAAAATAGAACTGAGTGGAAATCAAGAAAAAAAAAACTGAGACGCTGTTTACTAGTTCTAGTTATCTTTGGTCGAGGTATACCATCAAAATTGAAATATGCGGAACAGTTTTTACAGTATTTTAATTGAAAAATGGAGGCTACTGTTTTCCTTTTTATTTTATTCTTTTAAATTTGAATATTTCCCAAACGGTTTCCCAGGACATACGCAGTCATAATATTTATACATTATTATTGTTCTGCTCAATATTTATTGCTAAAAAGACGAATTATCAGGGGGTGTACAAAACTGCCGCGAGGGGGGGGGGGGGGAGTTACGTATCCTTAAGTAGACTAAGGTCTGTAGCATCTGAAGTTTCTAAACTTTTACACAGTAATTTCCAAAATTTCGTAATGGCTTGATACAGAAACGGAAGTGTTCTTATTCTTTCAATTAAGATAATGTATTATATTTTCCACGGGTCCGAACTACTACATATGACAACAAGTCTTTCAGATTTCAGGCCACACAGATCTGGAATGGTTTGCCAAAAAAATTCAGGAAACATTAAGAACTGGAAAGACTTCCACAGACTACTACGGAGCTCATGTGGCCCAGCTGCAAATGTGCCATGTGTAGGACTTCTGCTTATTGCTTATATATATACAAGTATTTATCGTTTCTAGACTAGTTCTTACATTTACTAATCACGGGGCTGTAGACCCGCCTAATACTGAGAACAAAGTCGAGAAGAAGAGCATAAGCAAAGAGCCCTCAAATTGTTAAGCTGCTGCAGATAGTTTGGTCAGCTATTATGGCTATTTTTGTATACCACCAGGTCTATACCAGGTTAATATTTTCTGATATTCTCATGTATGTTCAGATGTAATTTTCACATGATTTTTTTTCTGTTTTAGAGCACGAATACAACATGCATACCACTCAGGGGTTGCGTTAGAGAGTTTTCCTGAGAGGATGTAATAAATCGCTGGCTGATAAAAACTTTATCCAGTAAACTTAATATATGCAGACAAAATAGTTTGAGGCATAATTATCGTATGTTTGTCATGTTTTCCAGGCTCTCATTCTTGCAGAAATTGTATTCAAAGTATGTAACTTGGGGACTTGCACACAAACATCCCCTGCAGACTCTATATACCATTGGATGCAGACATATGCATGCCCTAGGTCAATGGCAATGGTTCACTTGTCTGGGTAGGGCCAATTGATAGGGTCAAACTTCAAGTCATCATGTTTCAACAGAAGTGACCTACCGCTACCAGGCTGATGTTACGTGGTCTGCATAATAATGATTGTCTTTCTGCCATTGTCAGAATTTGTAACACTTCAAACTCGGGGTGTACTGACAGGATACATGTATATAATCTGATACTGGAATATTTGCCCGCATTGAGACGGGAAGGTGGGCAAATATTCCAGTAAATCAACGATTTTGCAAACTGTGCAAAAAACAAGTTGTTGGAGACGAGTATCATTTCCTTATATCATGTGAAACTCTCCAAATGTACCGTACGAGATATTTACCAATAAATGTATATATGAAACCGAGTGCGTATAAGCTACAGCAACTGTTCCAATCAAATAATAAGTGTAAGCTATTACAGCTATGTAAATTTATTGAGAAAGGTTTGTCATTGATACAAGACAAACTATGATCAGTTTGTCGAATTTATACTACAAGCCATCTGTCACTCTGTATATCATGTATCCTCGCATACCACCCAGGTGGTCCTGAGTGTAATAAAGTTGACTTGACTTGATGCCATGAGAGGATGCATAGCTCCAGTCCGTTTAACCATAATGATTTTACATTGTATATCTATGCTTTTATGAGTTTTTGTCATTTATTGCTGATGGATATGTTTTCTATAATCTGAAAAAGTAAAATATTTGAAATATATTGATAACATGCAGAGAAGACATTATTTATCCTTTCATTAAGTCGGTTTCATAATAAATAAGTAATTTTTCATATATATATATATGTCTGTTCCATGTACAATTACACTAAGTCACTGGACATCCTTGCCGAGAGAAATGTGCGAGACTGGACAAATTGTGTGGCTTTTTGCCATTACCTAGGGGGCCAGGACACCAATTTGATGAACAACTCAAAAGTCGTGCTGTAAAAGGTTGTTGGTCCCGAGTGGTTTCTACATATACGTGGTAACAAAATTTAGGTGGACAGCCCTGTCAACTAGCTACTGGGAAGAGTTTACTTGCTCAGAAAGTGATGAAGTCATAATTACTCCATTTTTCCTTTTTATTTCGCCACACCCTCCAGCAGAAATAAAACCACAACACTGAAACGAAACGTTATCACAAAATGTGATAATTTAAAACTTTTTGGCCTAATTACTTGTTCCTGTTTGGTAATGTTCAGCCTGTTAATAGCTAAGAGTGAACAAAAACCTTATTTAATCCAATATGGCGTCCATGCTGTTTCATCTTTTGTCATTCAGTTAGGTGCACTTTTCTAGCCCCATGATGGTAGAAAATTTTATTCTACAGATGCGTATTCTAAATTCAGAAACTCTTATGACTTGTAAATTATGACGAGAAGAGTAAAGACTTTAGTCCAAAGTATAGTTCGTGCAGGACAGCATAATTATAACTAATATTGACTGAGTACAGGACCAGGATCATGCGAATATAGGCTCGAGCCCTGTCGATATGATATATGGTGGACTGGTCTGACTTTACCCTTTGTGTTTCGTGATGATAAAGTTTGCCTTGAATTGAACAAACATCATTGTTAACTTGAGTGGCAGATAGCCTCACATTATTGCATATTTGAACCATTATGTAAGCAGTATGCTGTCTGTCGAAGATTATTCAAATAGATTGAAAATGAGCCTAAGATTATCAGCTATGGCGTGAAACCTCTCAGCTCTGAAAAAATATCTGCTTCGAGCTATAAATGAACACTTGAATTAGACGAATAACATTTAACAACATGAGTTTTGGAGGACTCCATATGTCTGCTATCCTGAATGCCTCAATAATTTATTTCAGTGAGGATTATGCAGATAAGCTCAAACTAGGCTTATTGCTAGATAGATGAATTTAAGGTGAAAAAGCTTGACAATTTTACCGTCCGCTAAATGCCTTGAACATGAAAAAAACATGAGTCCCATAATAGCCCACATGGTCGCCATTTTCAATTTAACATTTATTTCTCAACTAAAGATCAAAATGGGCATAATTTGATAGACTATGGTGTGGATCTGACTCTAATTTGGAAATAATAAAATAACGAACAAAATGAAAAAAAGAAAGATTTTGGGTGGACTACTTATGGCCGTCAATTTGTATTACACTGTCGTGTTTTAAACTGAAGACTAAGGAAATACATTGATAATGGGTGTAAGGTGGCAGGCCATGATGTTAGACCCCTCAGTTCTAGCAATTCACACAATAAGCAAAGAAGAATGCTTCACATTATGCGAGCAATATGAAAAAGCGATATTTACAAGATGCTCATGACCGTCATTTTGAATTTGAATATATATCAAAGTACACAACAACGAACTTATTGTTAGTTACCAGTAGCAAGTTGGCGGGGTTGTCCATGTGCAAAGTGTTACTGGGTACCTACAGAATATATTTAAACTCAACAAGCTTTTACAGCAGGACTTTGGAATTTTAGTCCTCTGGCCCCCTGGGTACATGGTACTGAACATCGAAGAACCAGTGGAATTATTCCAACAGCCTAGTTTGGCATATGAATACTTCTGACATTTTTCAGTGGCTAAGGCTCTAGTTTTATATTTTATATTTTAAATATCAGATATAAATTCTTAACTGCTTGTAAATTTTTAATTGTACACAAGTGTTTAACGTTTCTTGTCTCGTATTACATGTACTAATTTTAAATTGTGTATAATCAGGCATACATTCCCAATTCATGTTTATCGTTTCTAATCTCGTTCTCACATGTAGATGTACAAATTGCGTTTAATCATTTGTATAATTTTAACTATAGCTCGGTAATCCACCTCATGTACATAATTATTTTAAAAATTGTGATTTCTTTTTTGTCATATTCTTCATACTTTTATTGTCCTTGTTATATCACGTTTTCATTATTTTGTACTAAAATAGCTCAATTCGAGCTAATCTGTATCATATTATAAAACCTGATAACCGTCACTAAATAAACTTTCTTCAATCTTGAATCTTGAAGAGATTTATTAAGAGCTGCCTGGATTTCGGTGCCATAGTTGTATGTGACTATCTTGAAAAACGAAGAAATGTTCGTTATGGGGTCACACAGGCGGCACATTTACGATGATCTTAAATTGTATCGTGCTCCCCATATAGATACAGAGGACGACCGTACGGTCAACATTATGAGCATTGTCTTTAAAAAACAGGACCATTTGTGGACACAAAACCGTAATAAATTAAATATTTTCAGTACAGACTAGAAGAGCATTTTATGGCTCGATCGTTTTTGGCATCGGTTTCTAGACAGTCTATTGCTAGTAAAATGCATTTGTTTGATTGCGGAGGTACATGTAAGTGCATTTTGTGAAGTCATGTGACGTAGTCAGCATGTCGGCACCTCTTCCCACTTCCCTTATATGTGTTGTAATTCACCCCATTCATTGTTCACTAATTCTGTTCTAAAGCATTATGAGAATACAATTTTATGCTAGCTAACTTGTTAATCTCCCATACTTACTGCCGGTGGACCGCATATGTATATCAACGTTTTTTTTCGTCCAAAGACGAATATTTCACTAGTCCATGCACACCAAAAAATGTTTTATTACAAACACGGAATATCTTGTTTTTGGATAATAAATCAGAGACCAGTTCTATATTATAGAATTTTGATGCATTTCTATTTTCTTGCACTTTCAGAAGACATGAGTGATATAATAGATTTTCATATACAGGATAATTACTCCAAAATTGCGTGTGTTGATAGCTTTATTTATTACGCTTCAACCAAATGCCAGGAAGAGTCACACAAGAGACCAGCATCTCTACTAAGGCGACCCCCATGAAAAACGAGATAAATGAAATATTTGCAAAAATATACAATAGAATATACAATAAAAAGTTAGTAAGCAGACTGCAGGTTATCTAATATAACAAATGTACAATGAAATAAAAATGACCATCCTTAGTAAAATTAGATAATTCGACAATGGGCGCAGTGAGATTTGGACACCCAAGTACATGTGTCGTCAGATAAATAGCTCGAGTTGAAAAGTTCCGATGAAAACTTGAAGTTATAAAACAATACGAAAGACGCGACTCTTCAGCCAAAATGAATTTGTTCCAAGTGTAAAAAATAGTGTTAAAATATGAATGTCTAAAAGTTTGAGATCTGAACCTGAGTATCTTAATTAAAAGTCTGTCTTCATTCGTGAAATCGCCAAAAGATATATCACGCTCCCATAAAATCTATTTGGACAAAAGTACTAAGTTGTTAACTTAAGAGATTATGTTTTCATAGGCCTGCTCAATGGTTATTTTACGCACGGTTAGTGTGGGAAAGTTTATATTCTAGGGCGAGCGGCCTTGCACAAAACGTGTTGAAATTGTATTGATATTATGATCTTATGATATACTGACGTTGAATACATATTGATGTATTGTTTACATATAGATATTCTATATTTATTTGAGAACTGATCGTTTTGAATTAATTAAAATGTTTTGAGACTGGAAACGACCTTGTTCTCGTTTCAAGTAAATAATCTGTCCATGAGGTAAGAACATTTATCTTATCAATTTTAAATTTTGTTTTAAGAAATAATTTCTTACCCCATGGGCATAATATTTTTTCTAAAACGAGATAAGGACATTTTGCGACCCAGAATATTTCAAAGAAATCAGAACTAGTGGTTTGTTCATTAAATATTGAAAGTAAATATGGAAGCTATCAGCACAAGCAAATTATGAGTAATCATGTAGGATATGTTTTTCTACTTATGTTTTCTGGAAATGCAACAAAATACTTCTCCTTTCTAAAAACGCAGCAAAATTCCCGAATATAGATCTAGTTTCGAGATTTATTGTCTAACAACAAGATTTTCTTGTTTTTAGATTCCCATTTTTTATGTCTGGCGTACGATTGATATCCATAGTGCAATTGTTATAAGTTAAAGCTTAAATTTTGTCAGATTTCTGGGGAGTGCAAATTGAGGCGGGTAAAATGTGGTGGAAATGTGATGGGTATGACGTCACAGACGTCGCGTCAAGTCCAGAGAACTTCCGGGTTAAATGTCACATCCAATGCGAGGTTACTTCGGTCAACTGATGAGTGGGGTACATGTAAATCCAGGCTTTTACGCAAAAAATGTGCGGAAAACGAAATTTATACTCCAAAATGCGGAATATGGGTGAAGGAAATTGTCTCGGGCGGAGCGCGTGTGTAGTTTAGCCATCGTAGCGTAAAAGGGCGATTTAGGGATACGTTGGGGCGTGTTTGAACGATTAAGTATTTATTCCTGGTCCCAACGAGTCGTGCAGTGTCATCTTGAAGCGCTTGGGATGTAGACTACGGAGGGTCTGGTATTGACCGGAAGTCACGTCACATTGCGCATCGCCAGCGTGCGCGTTTTGTATTGAAATTCTCGTGGTGGTGAAGACTAGAACTACTGTGATCTGAACTCGAGGAAACAAGCAGCTTGGGATACATAGAAGAATGTTTGGCCGAGATAGGGGCTAGTCTTTCTCAAAATCGCCGTGCACGGTGCCATATTGAAGAGCTCGTGGAGTAGATTACGGTAGAGTTCTTTGGAGTGACAATAACGCCCTGGTGCGCATGGGGTGTGTACAGGGGCGTGGTTGAGCGACATAGGGTTCGTCCTGTGTTCAAATATGGTGGGGTGTGTGTCATATTGAAGGGTTCCTGAATTAGACGACGCTTGGGATGGTTTAAGTTGGAAACGACGTTACGGAACGCATGCGTAGTAGAGACGTAGAAAAGCACGCTGGCATTTTAGTGGTGAGTAGTGGTGTGTTTTGAGGATTTAGAAATCATCCTTGCTCTAAACAGACCGTGCAGTTTATCACACACCCCCCCCCCACCCCCGTCCCTCACAGAGAGAGAGAGAGATACCTATGCGTAGTAATACGGATGTAGTCCGTGTACAGTTTATTATCCTCTCCATCGTAATTACAAGAGTCTAGTTCGTCATTCAATATTCAGCCGTCATCCGTTAGAGAATTTCTGCGTCCATAATCCGAAGACCTAATTCATGTAATAGCATTAGCACTACAATGCGTGTCAATGATGCCAGCAAGACAGGTTGTTTCAAAAATATCAAATCCGTATTGCTGATCAGTATTCTTAATTCATATGATTTTCATTGTAAAGTCGTTGTCTAGAGTATGATGTATCTCCGTCACGCTTTAATTGTGACTGTTCATATGAACACATGAAATAAACAGGCATACGACCCCTAGCCCCGAGGTATGCGGAATTCGACACGAGTTATGAAGGGTACCGCCATAGATCTTGCACACTACCCTCGTATATGTATCAGCATGCGATATGTACTGCCAAATTTGAGAAGTTTTGAGCGGAGGCGCTTGATGATATAGCCCTGTTTCTGCAATACGGTTTTGTGACGTTGATTAAATTCATCACATTTAACAACGGATCTAGCAAATGTTACTTGGCGAGATATGTATACGCCATATGCAGGTCCTTCGGGTGTATTACTGTCCAGATAGGGATAGTTTACGATGTCGAAATCAAAAGTCACGAGAGAGAAGGCCCGCTTCATTAGGTCTAAAGAAGATGTCCCATTAGGGCTATCTGTAGTTTCCTTCAAATCCAGTGAAGGTGGGTATATATCACTCACTGCGTCATTTATAGAGCGATTATCTACACCAAGAAGTTCGTCTATATAGCGTTTGATGAATGAGAAGGAAAGTGGCCTTGAAACTGTCTGTTTTTGAAAAAGTCTGTGTATAGCCGTATTAATAAGAAAACAAATATAGGTCAGCCAATAGGGTTAAAATTGGTACCCATTGGAATACCTATATGCTGTTGATATATTGTATTGCCAAATTTCACCTACTCATTATTATTGAGAAATTCAAGCAACTCTATAAACAAAGAAACATCCCGCGAATGATGAAACATCCCACGAATGATATCCCCTGCATGTGGTAGAGCTGAAGAATGCTTTATGGCTTATCACTTTTTTTGGAAACCGATATTGTTAATGAAATAAAACGGTCAATAGGGTCCTGATTTGTGGATTGTAGTATAGATAGTCGAGCAATCCTATGTGAATACATGGATAAAATACACTCCAGCCGAGAGAACCGCTATGGGTGTGTTTACAATTCTCGTATGATATTATCCGTGTATTCTCCGCCATTTCAGAAATTTCAATTTTCGATCATCTCCGCCCTTGTCCAGTCAGTATGCACCCTCTTAGTAACTACCCTTCTGTTGCGTCTATATTCGACTATATTCACTCTTATTCGTGTTCAACGACCATCCATTCGTTCTGGACCATCGCCGTGCGTTTTCGAGTAGCCCATGCTATCCCGAAGCAGCTGTTTTTGCAGTTTGATAGCATTTTTCTGAGCCTCTATCCTCTTTCAAGTGATGCTTGGTTTTTATGATGATCTATGCGTGAAATAGCCATTCTTTTCAAGCGGCAGCAAACTATAACGTTCATAGATCATCATGTCTGTTTTCCTGACGTAGGATGTAAGCCTCTTGTAAGTTATTCTGAGCTATCTCTCTAGGGCATTGAAACGTTAAGATAGGTGTTTTCGGCGTTATTGTGTTACAGCTATAAAAGCAACCCTAGCCGAAAGACGGGCGTGGGGGGCCTAATCGTGTATTGGGCCTAATCGTGTCAGCGCCAAATCGTGAAAAAAAAATAATGCGCTTAATGGTGGAACTGCGCCTAATCGTGTACGAAATTTGCGCTTAATGGTGGAAATGCGCCTAATCGTGTACGGAATTTGCGCCTATTTGTGTAAATGCGCCTAATCGTGTAAGGGAGCGTTCCCAATTATGGTTTTTGCTTCGTTCGTTTAAATTACCGAAAAAAAATCAAGTCGTTCTACACCCATCGTTTTGATTTTCGTGGAAAACCATTGAAAAAACCATTCAACGCATTGGTTCGTTCGCCAGTGAACCAAGTCGTTCGTTTTACAAAAAACCATTGCGTTTTTTTCCTTCTTTGTTTGCCATCGTTCGATCGCTCGCTGGAAAACGATGGCGCAATAATACAATCACGTGATGTTCGCATTATCCAGCCTGATAACACAATCTCCGTGGGCACGGAGAAAAGAATCCGTTAATTCAAAGCAGAATTCTCCGACGTTTGGATAGGCAGTAAATTAATTTTACGTGTAACTAGATGTTGAAGTTCAGCTACATAATTAGACGACAGAAGTAATTAATGCACGTTTTTTCCCCGACTTGAGTAGACACCCTCGCGTCAAACCCTGCATGGTTATTCGGTTCGTTCTGAAGGCTATCTCCTCGCCAATCCTCGACCGCATTATTCATTGTTATCTGAATTTGTATTATATCTAGTCTATTATATTGATGGCTATATGTACGTGTAGTAAACAAACGCCAGCCCCGAATTTCACAAGCACCGCGATATCATTTATTGAATATCAATCTTTCCATGGTAATTCATAAGCTCTGTAATTCCTTCAACGCCCCATCCCAAAAAGAAATGTTCATTTTTTTCATTTTTAAAATTTATTTCTTTCTCGATTAACAATTTGTAAATATAAGTTTTAGCAAGAACAGATTTTTTTTGACAGATGACAAATAATTAAAAGCAGCATTGTGTTAGCTTTCAAATGTCCGAATCTTTATTGATGTGTGTTCATTCTGATTAATACTTTTAAAGATGTAATCAGCCTCAAAATGGATGGATTTTGTAACCTCTCCCCTGTGCGTTTTTTTCAGCAGGGAAGATTACCAAAGCATCATATGTATTATATTTGACGATAGTGGGATCGTCATATACAGCGAATGCAAGAATATCTTGTCAGAGAAATTTGTAACTCTGCCCGCTTCGACGGCTTTTCTGTCTCGCCATTGAGTGTGTGTTGTACGCGGAGAGGAAAATGACGTCACTGCGTGACGCATGAGTGACGTAGCGACGCTCACGAATTTGAATGCTGCACAGCTGCAGCCATGGGATAACGTCATGGTAGAACGCACCATACGTGTATACGCTTGTTGACACGGCCGTGGAAAAATAAACGGCATGCCATGCTATGCCATCAACTCCTTCTATTTTCTCGTGAATGGTGGAAACAAGTTTAGTTTTTTGTGGTCAAATGTGTTTCATTTTGTACCTGTTGTAACATATGTCACTTTCGCCGAGTTAGAGAGACATCAATTTCAGCCCAGATTTGAGGCTGATTACATCTTTAACTATATTTAAGGGTGCAGATTTGGGTCAAGTTTGTTTAATGCTACCGTAACTTTAACCAAATGTGATATATTTTATGTGTTGCATGTAACAGCGGTCTTATTTGACTTCTTGAAGTAAATACGTTCAGAATGGCGCGTGAATTATAAGGCCCCAGACGGTCGGTTGGAACTAAGCATACACAGTTACCGGAACCAATTTTCCAAAAATAACTTCCGAATATGAAGTAAATTAAAATAAGAAATTTCTTACAAGGATTAATTGTATGTAATGTTCAATTATAATGGAATATCTACAGATAGTATCAATAGATAATCATAGACGTATTGTTTTAACATAGAAATAGCAGCTTATAATTACAAAAATATCAACAGATTTAAATAAATACATGTAATATTTATATATATGTTTTATTGCACAGCAGTCTTAGCCCATGTATATCCTAACCTGACATCACAAGTATAACCCAAGGCACCCACGAGAACGCTAAATCATCAGTGATGTATTCAATGTATTTTGTTGTCTTTGTTTGATATTGTCTGTGATGTTTTCACATTGTTTTTATGTTTCTTGTATGATGTTTCTTTTAATGTCCTATTGTTTTAGTGTCTTAATTGTTCTGTCTTAATGTACTCATGTTATATTTGTTTTAATGTATGTCTTAATGTATATGCATTTTAGTCCTATGGACAAAACTGAGCAATAAATCTATCTATCTGTAAATTAATATATTCTTTGTGACACTTATCATCTGATAGCAAGCTGTGGGATATAATGTCCAAAAGTTCTTCAACCGTAGAAAGCTCTAATCCGGACCGTATATAATACCATGGAGCCTACTATAGTAGGCTCCATGATAATACCGAAGCCATTTTGATAATAACGTCCCAGTGTTGAGAATTGTCGTAAGTAGAATTCTATCATTTTCTGAATTGCTATTCAATAAATAAAAACAACGGCAATATACGGACTGTAACGGAGACCCGTGAATCGAAATTTCTGTTGATCTAAGGTTAAATAAAGACATTTGAGTTGTAGACGGTATCGAGGAGCTTAGGTCGCCCAACAGGTAATCTCATCCCAGTTCATCCAAACGAGTTTATTACACGACATGGTAAAGCCCCTGTACAATACATGTAATATGTAATCGATGATATTTTGTAATTAGGCCCATTAAACTTAATAGTTCGTTGATAAGCATTGATAAATATTGGGAAGGTTCCACATGCTTCGGAAATGAATTGGCCCTTTCCCTTTTATAAGTTTTTCGATGTAAAAAAAGACTTCGCTCACGTTCATACCTTCATATCCACAACAACAACAACAACAACAAGTTATCATCGGTGAAGTACCTTTTCCGTCATATTCAAGATACTTTTCCGTGGAATAGTAGAATCACCCCTATTTCCGGACCTGCACACAGGGGCTTGTTTAGCTAGTCGGTTATTAATTATGATATTAATATTTATATATCCTCTCCTCCTACTCTATATACAGAGTAGGAGGAGAGTATATATAAATATTAATATCATAATTAATAACCGACTAGCTACAAGCCCCTGGGGACCTGCAGTAAGCGGAGATTTATTTAGGCCTAAACAACCGGCCGGGTATAAATAAATACGGTACTCATTCTGAACTGTCTGGCCGCGCGGTCTACGGCACTTTATTTCTTCGTTCTGGTCCAACCACTTCCGTCTGCTCCGTCTCAGAATTGTCCAGTAGTTACAATAGGTAGCGTCTTGAACAGCTTCACTGTTGTTGTTTGTTGTTGTTGTTGTTTACGGATGATATTGTTGAGTACGTCTTTACGGCTGGAAATCGATATTGAAAATGGCGGTGTGGTGTTCTAGACACTCTCACGAGATTGGAGTAAATCTCGTACACGTCATTCCCCCCTCCCCCGCCCGCCCACCATGGTCTCCTCTTCAGTCAGACTGCGGGCAGGTCATACAACATCAGTTTAACCATGGAGTTTAACCCATACAGCGATTTCAGACCATCTATCTGCGCATATGTAAGAAGGCTGTTTCAATCGCTATGGGATACTATGAATAATAACAAACTTCACGAGTTCAAAAAACGGTTGGTTATACTCACCTGAACAGTCATAAACGCTTCGACCAGGCCATGATTAGACGATGTAGGATCGGTCACACACGATTAACTCATGAATATTTACTAAAACAGGAGCCGATTCCAAGGTGTATACCTTGCCATGAAGATCTGACGGTGAGACATATTCTCCTGGACTGCATAGATTTTAAAACTGTAAGAGATACTTTTTATCGAGCAGATACGCTGGAAGATCTTTTTAGCAGAGTGAAAGAAGATTGTATTTTAGGTTATTTGAGAGAGATTGGTTTGTTGTACAAATTTTAATGTTTGTACCTGTTTTAACGCATTAGTTTACCGAGTTTTTGAATTGATTGCTTAGAATTTTGTTTGATCGTCGCTATATAGCTGAAATATTGCTGAATGCGACGTTAAACCCTAATTCTCTCTCTCTCTCTCTCTCTCTCTCTCCATGGAGTTAAATATATTACTTGCATAGGCCAGATAGACAAATTTTGCCGGAAAATTCAAGCCACGCTTATTTGAACACTTATATCATTTAGTATGTATCGCAAAATACATGACATGATGGCATTTCAAATGATTAATAACTTTGAAACGAAAATGTTTATTTCAAGCATAACACTAAATTGTGTTGACATGGAAATTTAGGCATTCTTCACAAAAGTGCTGCGTATGTTTTTAAATGAATTTAAATAAAAAATAATATCAATCATTCAACATTACAAGAAATTGTTGGTGTCTTATTCCTGAAAAAATGTGAGATGTGAATCTTGGCTGGGCGTCGAAAGCAAATTGAATAGTGGTACGGCCTCACGAGGCAAGGGACTACTATCATAGCACTTATGGGGAGTGTCGAGGGGACGCCTGGGTCCCGGAAGCTCCTGGGGTCTAGATCCCCGGGGAAGCGTTCAGAGCGATTTCCGGTGAATAAAATCACTCTACAATGAAGAGTATTTTTAGTTATTTTCTAATCCTTTTACCATGAAAACGCAATCGATAGGGGCTTTCTGCGATTCTGGATTAGAAAATAATAGAGTAAAGTTAAAGCTAGACATATTCGTGGCCGATATAATTATTATGGGCAGTAGTGTTAATAAATTCATTGTACAAGTAGCGCAATCTAAATTCATAATTCAAATGTGAGATACCGCTAGCTATACTTCTGCGATAATATTATCAGATGGCGCTCGTAGTTTTTCACAACGGGTAGTAAATGCAAACATTGACTTATTTCGTGGATAAGGACGCAAAAAGAAGCAGAAGAAAAAGAAAAAACCCAACACTGAATAGTTCATGATAGATTATATTTATAAATTCTCGTCAGAATGCACACACACCGTGGTCAGTTTAATACGGTGCCGGGTATATACCGGTAGGCCTGTTATCGACGGCTTAACAGCCTACACGTTTGAGCTACCATCATTCGAGCAGTGTGTAGGCGTGTCTTAATGTGACGTCACTCAGGCGGAACTACTTTTAATCGTTTTTTTCTGCAGCAAGTCACAGCCTTGGAAACTCTATAGAAAACCATCGAACAAACGCAATGGTTTGTTCGTCGTTCGTTTTTTCAATGTTTTTTTTTTGAAAAAACGAACCAACGATACACCCATCGTTCGTGGCATGGTTTAAACGAAATGGTTTAAACCATGAAAACACGAACGTTAAATGGGAACGCTCCCTAAGGAGGCTGCGTTTAATCATGCAACTGTTCCTAATCATATGAACCATTTTGCGCCTAATTCCGCGTTGCGCCTAATCGTGTAGAAAAATTGTTCCTAATTGTCGAAATTCGCCTCTTCATGTAGGAAATTTGCTCCTAATTGTGGAAATGCGCCTATTCCTGTAAGAAATATGCGTCTAATCGTGGAAACGCGCTTATTCGTGGAAATCATTTTGCGCTTAATTATGCGTTGCGCCTAATCGTGTAGAAAATTTGCGTCTGTGGAAATGCGCCTAATCGTGTACAGAGACTGCGCCTGAACGTGTACAACGTGAAGACATGGAGGTGTCCATAGAAGTGGCAGGTTAATTGTGTTGGAACTTCAAAATAAAAACAATGAATAAAGGCCAATATTTCAAGTAGTCTGTGGTGTTTTCCCGGCACTGGTGGAAAATGAATATCCTTCGAGTAGGGATTGTTGTCGACTTGCTGTCCTTTAGCTGCTTTCCTAACACGGTAAAACTGTAGGAATTGTATCTCTGAGAACAATTTATACCAGGGATAATTCGCTTTAGTTGTAATTCCCTTTAACGTTATACATATATATATATCGTTGGCAAAATATGTCAAGATATCAGCATGATTTCAATGAACTAAGAGCTTCGATTGCAGATATAACATGTGAAGAGAATTTTATTTTGTATGGTAATCTAAAGAAACCACCTCAGTGGGATAGTGAACATAAGTCAGCTCTTTGTCGCGGAGGTTGGCTGCGGAGGAGGAAGGTGGCGTCACTATCAGTCCAGCAAGGCGGTGGTATTGGCAGGTGTAGGACGCGATAAGGAGAACCAGGATGAGCGAAATAGGAGTTTCATTAAACGAGATCCTTGACGACCGGCATTCGCAATTTAGTAGCATGGGCCGACTGCGCAAGAGCACGACCAACGAGTAGTATAGAAAGTCTACTTGGGGTAGTGTAGGCAGGTGTAGAGGCTAAAACGAGACCCCGTCGGTAATATAATCTTGGGCAGACCCGCGGTAACCTAGAAGCCTTGCCGGGCTCTGTTCCCGCACTGTTACCGCGGTATACTTGTGTTGTGACGAGGCCTATACTGTAGCTGCGGAGACGGACGCTGTCGGTCAATCGGAAATTGTAGATATCTTGAATAGGGCGATGACGGTGGAAACAGTGCCGTATCATGGGCCAATGACGCTGATAGATGTCACTCACTGGATGGGCGTCCTGTAATGTTTTCAGGCGTATGACTCGAAACCGTGACGCTGGGACCGGTTGGATATCTTATGCTCTGTGGGTATAGGCGGGCTCTCCGTGATCGTGTCACCAGTGGCGTTCGTCTCCCCGGGCTCATCTTTACTGGGTCTGATCCTCCTGGATGCCTCTTTAATGGGAAGTTCGTTGTCGCTCATGCCATGGTGCTGGGGCATGAATCAAACGTTTCGCCAAAGATAGCTTGAAGTATGCCTAAATATATTATCAGAATTCATAAAACGTTGGTGTGTGCAAATTGCGAAGGCCGCCTCCTCTTTCAGAACGGCCAGTAAAACGGTTGAACGTAACATTTCAAATGAATACAGCTTCGTATAAATTCAGACACACGGGCGAGTCGAGGTCATAATCGGGGCAACATGCAGTGCTCGGTCAGACTAGTTGTCTCTTTGGCTTGTCTTGTTACAACCGCCTAACCAAAATATACACAGAAACTCAAAAGATCAATTAGCCCCTTACAGAGAATGACAAATACTCCAATTGTATATGCTCTTTATTCGTTACCGCCCGACTGTTAAAGGTTGCACACGAAATCATATATAACTTCCGATGAGGAAATAAGAATTAACAAGTATTTATGGCCCACACATCCATCGTTCCAGCTAAATAACAAAAACGAAACAATAACAGAGATTTCTACCTAAACAATAAGTTAATGCCATTTCATTTCTTTTCAAACGAGACACAGACGCGCATTTTGTTGGACGAAAGCGGGATATCGCTTTATCCCGTCAGAGAGAGAATGCACTGTTATGTTTATATTCTCCACTTGTTTACGCCAAATTTAACGAGATGATTAATCTTTACAGTGTTTTTTTCTTGCTGACAATATAACATCCGTTATACTGTTCGACAGGAAGTATACATTAACACATATGAAATGTAGGTCTTGATGTCGGGGACGGAGGGAGGGGCTTCAGCCATAAATAATGTGGGTCCACTGTTCGTTTTACCATTCTCACCTCATCTCTCATTACAGAAATCACTCTACCTGGTCTTACTGAATATCTCACTTACTATCGGCAAAACATATTTTTCGTCGTGAATTTACACCAGGATTGCGCCGCAAGAAAACCCTGACGTCAACATGTCCTATCAATGGTCCTTTGCAAATTAACCCGAAGATTAACACAACATATGTATTAACATTACAGCGGCAGGGCTAGAAAAAAAAGCAACAAAATAATAACAGATTAATCCCAGACGGATTGTCCTCATTAATTCGTTTCATCTATCATTTGATCAAAACGAATACGCCGCAGACTTTAAACGTGTACATTCATGTATTTGTGCATGAATAACCTGCGATGATATACGTACATGTACTCAAGTGAAATCGTATTGAACTGCCATCGAATGTACTGTTTTCATAGTAATATGGATTATAACTTAAAGTGAAAGATTTTCCCATCAGTCGGTCTTCTTCCTGCCAAATCATACTGTCGGTTCAGTAAAATATAACTTCTGCACAGTAATATGTTGCAAGATTCAAACACGTGTTCTCATTTTCCCGCGAAAAGCCACGTGGGATCAAACTGGTCGCGCGGGGCTATATTAAGCATGTTCAGACAGCATCCAACACTTGTACCAAAGTTCGTCTGGACACGTGGGATCAAATTGTGTTACCGGCGAACACGTGGACCTCGATCAAGTGTATTTGCAAAAAACATTTGTAAAAGGAAATAGATTTAAGATATACCTGATGTTATTTAATAGGTATGAATTACAGGCAGTCATTCTGTGCAAACAGTTAGCTTCGTGCCGATCAACCTGGACTCCCAACTGATTTTCTTGAGCTCTCTCGTGTGAACGATCGCTCGCTAACAAAGACCTCACTAGCGGGCTCTAATACTCCTGCAGCTCGCTTCCAGCCATTGTCTGACCGTGCTGATATCGCGCGGCCTGTGTTCAATCATGTCGACGGACTACATTCAACAGAGTTAGAACAATGGCCAGCCGATAATAATGGGCATTGGCTCGCTATACCTTTGTGTTGGCGCACTTCGTTTGCGCGCCGTTGGTGCGCTAACATTAATCTTTCAGCTGGTCTGAAGTGTAGATGTCAGGGTCGTGTGTGCATGACAGCATGGAGCATGATACGGAAAACCCATGGGGTGAGAGACCAAGAGGTTTCACAAATTGCCATCTCTGACCAGGGTTGTTGAACTGAGCATACGTAGGATCGAGTGCGCATGTGAACAAGGTGTGAAACGTGGCATAGAGAACCAGCAGGGTGAGAGACAAGGGGTTTTCCTTGAACGAGAGCCTGAAGGCAGTTATGCGCGCACGGTCAAGCAGTAGTATGCAATGTGAAAATCGGGTCGTAGGAAGGTGTAGAGTGATACAGTGAACCAGTGGTGTGAAAGACATGGGGTTTTCATTGAACGAGAGCTCTGGACTAGTCTGGGCAAGTTGGTTATTGGTCAGCCAGGATGACAGCATATGTAAGTTATTTTTGAGGATAAGATTAGAGCCTTCCGAACATGAACATGTTGCATCCTGCTGTTCTGAGTGATTACTTGAGTGAACCAAGTAGAATCCAGTATGTTTGTCCTTAGATCAGACTAATCGGGAAACGGATTTCTCCAGTTTTAGTAATACACCATACACGAGCTCAGTACACAACCGCGAAGATGGACGCGAGGCTTGAAAAATGCTTCAACGCTTTAGCGATTCAGGGCCATTTCAGGTCCCCTCCTCCTCCGCCATTTTTTGGCCCTGAATCACTGAATCTGGAACCTGAATCCAGACGCTATTTGATGCCTAGCGGCGAAAATGATAGTGCGGATCAGGTACGGATTTGCGGGCGTCATGTGCGGAACCAGTGCGGATTGCAGGCGTCATGTTCGGATCAAGTGCGGATATGTCATCGTACGGAGGCCCGACCGGGACATTGCTACATGTACAGCAGGAGTTGTCTTCCCTTAGTATGAAGATGGCGCCGCGATACATTCGTCTTTCCGGTCATATGATAAGTTGTCATCCTTTGAACTACAGGCTATATGATGAGTTAGTAGTAGTGAAATTGCCTAGAATTCGTGTGGCGGTGGGCGCAGAGTGGGGGGAGAGGGGCGCATGCACCGGGGTCACGTGACTTCCGGTTGACCTTTGACCTCAGACCTTTGACCTACGTATGCCTTACCTCTGACAAGTCTGGAGATGTTTTCGCTGGAGACGTCATCCTGTGTGGCGCGTTATACAGAGAACCAACAGGTGGAGCGGCATGGTGGTTTCACCAAATGGATCCCTAGAGGATCTAGGTGGTTTCACCAAATGGATCCCTTGAGTGCGCATGCGGTATATGGAGAACCAGTGTGATGAGCGAAATGGGATTTGCACCAAACGAGATCCCGGAGCCAGGCATTCGCCTTGGGGTAAAATAGCTCGTACGCGCAGATTAGTATAGAAAGCACAATACGGGTCGCATAAGAAGGTGTGGAGCGCGATACGGAGAACCAGTGGACTGAGGGGCATGGAAGTCAGGCATTGGCACCAGAGTGGTATGGGATGACTGCGCATGCGCGTCCAGCCCCACCAGACAGGCTTGGACAGGAGACATTCCGCTGTTCTCATTGGTTGTTGACTGGATCAATCAGATCGCAAGATTTTCCCCGGTTAAAAAAAGATCGCTACAGCGCTATGAACACCAGTTCAGCACACAAATGTCGTGATTGACGACAAGCGTCTGTACGCTTCAACGTTTCGGCGCTTCAGGTCCACTTTTCCTCCTCTGTTTCAGATACCTGAGGAGTTGAGGCGTTACACACCCTTCGACGCCCAGCGGCGAAAACGAATGAACGTTTCAAGTGCTGGTGGCAAAAACCATTCAACGCTAAAAGGGCGTGCGCTTCAGCGCTTCAAATGTTGGCTACATGATGAGTTGTCTCCCGTTAGCATACAGGTGGTGCTGCGATACAGTCGTCCTACGGGATATATGTCGAGTTGCCGCCCCGTAGCATACATTGAGGCACGCAACAAGACATGACAGCTTATGACCTCACTCCCATGACGGGTCTTCCCTCAAACGTTTCCAGGATGACTCCATCGGTTTGTGTAATCCACCCCCACCGGCGTGCAGTCACGAACACACACACACTGATGACGTCACCGTATAACGTCACTGCCACCGTGACCCCTGGGTCACTTTTCGAAAGAAAATTTGGCGGCAGTGGCGTCTTCCGGAAGTCACGTGACCGGAAGTCGCGACTGTCCAGGCGAACCCAATGGCTCAAAAACTCCTAGGCAATTTAACATTTTCCTACTACTTGAGTTGTCTCCCTTTAACATAAAGATGGTGCTGCGAGATATGACAGCTTATTATACAGGCTCTTGTGTGGGTCACCATTTTCAATGTTGGCTGTTTCGACTTATGATTAGTGAATTCAAATTTTCAAAATTGAAGTACAGGATTTTCATCATTTGAGCATATCAAATACCTCTATATCAAATATTCTCGCGAGAACTATCTCTAAGGATCACAAAACAGCGGTGGACATCTCGTTTCAACGCTACACACACAAAAGGAAGATCCGCTTCCCCATATCTACAATTTCATTACTTTGTATGGGTTGAAATTGGCCGATTTCGGAAACATTTCATTATGGTCATTTCAGCATTAGCACCGAAAATGAAATGATGAATCAGAGCATGGTTTTCCGATACCCGTGAACTGTTCTTGAGATTTAGTAGCTTTTCACAAATACAGTAGAAAAACTTGAATTCGGCGCGGGCACAGCAATTCAATGAATAACTGTCTGGCTTGGAGTTATATTCTAGCAACAGGCTGTATCCAAATTCGCTCCTACATCGGGAAATAACCAGTATGTTCTTAGAACGGTAAAGCCGGACCTCGCTTGAAATGAAAGCCATCCCAAGCATAGATGCACGATGAAGACCAAGCTTTACTTGTAAGAGAATATGGGGTTACTACCCGCAGAGGTTCTGAGAAATGCGAATGCGAAAGCAGCATCTTTGATGATATAGGGTGCATTCCGTACCTAAATGATGTGCGGTTAAAAATGGACATGGGTTCGGGTCTTTGGCCTTAAATATATGTAAAATCTTTGAAAAAAACCCTGTAAAAGTTTCATATTTTCTGAATGGGCACACTCATGCCATTATCCCAGGAGACAAGTGAGCTATTGAAATTGAAAAAGAAAGAAGGGCAATCCTCCTTAAACCTTCAACTTTTCTGAAAAACTCCATAAAATGTGTCAAATTCGATCCACCATCCAGAGAAAACAAACGAAATGATTTTCTTGTTAGACAAGGGGGAAAACAGGGGGTCGATAGACTCGTATCGCCATAAAGGAATCATCATTTTCGTTTCCCGAAAAGGTGAGGATTTTGGCCTGCCAGATATTCAATTTCGGAAACGATTAACTTTGTAGTGGCGCGTAGGTGCGATTAGCAAGCAATTGTTATATCTCCGTTTGAAGGAATGGGTACATTCAGCAGGGTGATACTATAGATATCAGTTAGTGGAAAAGGAAGAATCATGCTGTCAAAAACAGGCGACCTTCCTTATTATGAAATTAAGGAGGGGCCAGTTTGTGCGAAACCGTGGCAAGTGTGGACTGCCGATACGGTATACTGGACTGCCCGAAGACGCATAGGGATGGACCAGAACGAATGGACTCACGTGTAACACTAACAAGAGCGAGCATGATGGGAGACTGACGCCACAGAAGGGCAGTTACTCAAGGGGCGGCATCTTATTGAACAAGAGCGAACACGGTCGAAGATTTAATTTTCTCAAATGGCGGTTTTTTGATTGGACAATAACGATCACGAGTATCCTAGAATTGCAAACACACCCATAACGGCTCCCCCGCCTTGTGTTGAGATTGAGGCCATAATAAAAGATGTAATATGCTGTAATATGCTGGCGCGGACTACAACCATGGTGCTACGTATATGTGTGTCAGTGTGTATGTGTATGTGTATGTGGGGTCTTGCTCATCAGCGTTAGGGCGTCACTGTGTCACTGTGACATATACCCACAACACCATGACCCCTAAGTTGAGGAGTCTCTTGTCTTCTCCGAATACATTCCATGGTCTACATGCATTTCCTTTGTTCATAGTTCACTAGTCGCCTTAATGAGTTAGCGTATATGGGTGTAGGAATATCGCAAAAATGAAGGCCCCATAATTCACCCAAAACTTGCCCCTCCACTCTCTAACTGCACGGTTTCTATACTACGCTTAGACTGCTCATGTGCAACATGTCATTCCCAGTTCAAATCATCTCGGTCGCACTCAATCGTGCACCCTTAACATGCATTGTGCTACTGCTGTTCCAACTGCGAATGCGCAACCATGAGTCGCTTTCTGTTCACACGACTGCATCCGTCATGCACTCCACGAAATCTCCACACCATATTTAGATTGATGCTGACACCTAGATCGCCCAAAATGCCCGCGTTCGCTACCACCCCTCGACTGCCCATGTGACGCCATTTGCAGTCCAAATCACCCCAGTCGTAGTCGACTCCACGCGCGCTTCAATATGACACCAGGCTTCGTCTAATTAGAGCACGGATGGCCACTATCGCGCCCAGACACATCCCTGTGATCGCTTTCTATACTACACATCAATTGCGCATGCGCATCATGACGTCACTTCCCATTCCAAAATACGACATCCTATACATCATATTTGGGCCCCCGATACCTCCTTCATCGCTCAAATACGCTCGTGCGCATCCCAAATACCATCTTCCGCTACTACTCCACGAATGCGGGCAATAGCAGACTCATGGTAGTCGTCTAAACCCCAGGCCCTTCAAAGCGAGACCCTGAATAGTCCATCGGTCGTTCAAACACGCTCCTAAACAGTCCTCGCTACGCCTCGACGCCTCCACTGCCAATGGACACTCTGACATCATTTCCATTCCTTATAAGGTCCTTCTTCATTGTGTAAATGCCGCTTGCTTCAATTTCATACCCTCGCCGACCATGGTAGGCTCACATAGGCCATTGAAAGCTTTTCCATGCGTTTTGCGGTGTGAAGTCTATTTTCCTGGACAATTTTAGATTTACATCCATCCCACCCATTGCGCGATCGGAATTGACCTCACAGCGGATGTACCTTTGACCCGGAAGTAACCTTTGACCTGGAAGTGACCTGTAGCTTTATTTCCACCAGATTCTACCGTCCGCAGAAATCCGAAAAGATTTCATCTTTTACATTACTGTTGGGTCTATATCAGCCTACCAAATATACTCTTGTGTCCATGAGGTTCGTTCACCTTTCGCTCCTTTTTCTTACCTGGTAAAGATACTCTTGATGCCTCCATATCCAGCAACTTCTCTCCCAATACGCTAGTATTATAGCGTTGCTCTTGTAAGGTCTCCTTCAGTTTCTTAACTTCCTCCACACTCTCGGTCAAGTCTCTTCTCACTTTCTGCAACTCTCTGCCATAACTGAATAAAGTAACTTTCAACTTTGAAAGTTCATCCATGACATACTCAACCTGTATGCTGACATCGACCTGGCGCTTAATTGTTTTATGAAAGTCGATTCCGCCAGAAACTGTACAGTATAAGCATAAAGCGAAAACGGCGCAGACGAGAGTGAGCGTTGCCATCTTTGCGGTGCTTCTAGCTTTCTAAAGTAGAACTATTCCACTGAAAGAAGCAGACGTCAAGCATCGTTGACAAGCTGAGTAATCTCTACGATAAATGATATATCCTCCTTGCCCCAAGGGCGCCAGTATATTCTGCTATATGCCAAGAACTATACGCCAGTGGAGGACGCAAGTAAGGATGCTAGTACAATGTATGTTAAAGAACAGTTTATCTTTCAGGTTCCATAATTGGAAGTAGGGGCATGGAGGATTCACCCGGCTTCATATCTCAATGCTCCAATTGTTGCTACCCCTTTCGGCAAAGTTGAACAATAAAGCTGAACCAGGCCAAGCGTGATGTGACGTAGCACTTCACTTGGGGCTCAACCCTTGAAACACATTAACTTCCTTCATGTATTTGACCCACACATAATTTAAATTATGTTTTCCTTTCGCTAACTTTTAATTAATCGTCATGTTTACATGCAGGTTAATATACTGATATGCATATTTGATTTAATTTCGAACACATGTACTAAGAAGTAAGGGTTCTGTTTACGATATTTTCTTAACACAGTAAATGTTGATAGATCACGTAATTATCCAGTGAAAAGAACAATATTCTATAGTGTGCGGCTAAATATATCTTGAACTTTGTACCTAACGAGTCTCCAGTGAAATAAGGCAGCCCTAGATAATGAGGTTGACCATGTTAGAATCACATGTAGCGATTTCAGACCATTTATCTGCGCTTATGTGAGAAAGCTGTTTCAATCTTTATGGAATGTTGTGGATGATAACAAACGTCATGAGTTTTAAACAAACGAAGGATATAGGCTACTCATCTGAGCAGCCAGAAACGTTCCCACCAAGCCAAGATCAGGCGATGTACACGCCATACACGATTAACTCACGAACTTTTACTGAAAAAGGAATCAGCCCCAAGGTGTATTCCATGCTACGAAGGTCTCACAGCGGAACATATTATGATCGACTTTCTAGATTTTAAGATTTTAAGAGATCATTGTTATCAAGCAGCTACTTTAGAAAATCTTTTTTGTCGAGTAAAAGAAAAAAAACAAACTTATATTTCATGTTATTTGAGAGAAATAGGTTTGTTGTATAAGTTTTAATGTATGTACATGTTTTTGGTCTGTTGTGTTGATTACTTCTGGATTACTGGGTTGTTGGCTTGTTAGTGTTGAAATACTTAGAATATTGTTTGTTCGTCGTTACATGTATATAGCTGAAATAGTGCTGAACCTTAACCTGAACCGGAGTGTTAAACCTTAATTTTTTCTGTCTCTCTCTCTCTCTCTCTCTCTCTCTCTCCTCTCTCTCTCTTTCTTCAACTATTCTTCGATGAAATAAGGTATCTCGATTATTGGCCCAGAAACTTTCCAGGAAGGACAGCTGACTACTGATGTCGGATCTGATGATCGTGGTCAAGTACTGTACACGAGAGATGTCGATCCCATTATTCCCGTTTTACTGATAATATGTCAATTCAGTGCATCAGGGAATAAGCGGTTTATCCCAGCGTTGTATTTTTATGAATCTGTGTGTTTCTAATCTGAGTCGAATTGTTTGGGTAATCCGCCCGATTATGGACTAAATTTTGCTTTATTGACGACGGTTTTCTGCTGAATTTCGGATACAATGCTTCTATAGCCCAATTCGGAAAGGGTTCTATCTCCCTTGTTCCAGTAGAGGCGTGCTGCTGCAGAGAACTTCCGGTAGGTACCAAAGGCCCTCACAATTAGTATTAGTAATTAATCTATTTTTATAGAAAATTATCTTTCCAATATACACGTATACAGGATCTATCGGTTCATGTAAAAAATATAAACAGAATAGTTTTTTTCAAACAAATATTCTGGAATAGTTTATCAATATATTTGTCAAAGTAATTGCCGGTGCATTTGGTTAAAGTGAAACTGCGACAAATCATATTTCCCGGAAGCAGCTTTTTCATACCTTTAACCTTAAAGAGCGGCAGTTATTCAAGGGGAGATCAGACACTTTCCGGAAAGGGCCAGCTATATATTCTGACCTAGGCTATCTAAGCTATAAGGGAGGGGCGAAAAATCTGAGATCTTCGATTCCAGAATAATAAAATGCATCAGATTATCTGCGACAGAGATACGCAATTTGTCCAAGTTAATGAATATTGCATCCATACGAGTACTCGATTTTTTTGCAAATCTAGTCGGTTATTTAATTACCAGTGAGATTCCGTAATAATTTAATAATTTGATGAGAGATTTATATTCCGCTATTTTAAAGACATCAACCTTTAACAAGTTTAAATCACCTGTAATCAGATATTGAGGTTAGTGTTCTCTCGAATCAGGATGGATTCTCAAGACAAGAAGCCTCTATAATATTGAGTATATAAACAACATACAATCAACGGTTTTCTTGTTTACGTTATTCGTTTAAATAATATAGTTAGATAGATAGATAGATAGATTTATTTGCACACTTATGCCACGAGGGCTAAAGGCAATACAAACACAAACAAACATGGCTATACATGTACGATGCTAAATTATAGGCCTTAAGGGCACGCTAATCTATATACAGACAGAGAATAAACAAGACAAAATGCAATTAAAATAATAACACACACTAATAGAGGACAGTTACATGTACCCTCTCAGTCAGATGTGAGGAGATTTTCCCAAGCAAACTTGCCCATTGCATTTACAATGTGTGGGTTGTCAGACGCCATCAGTCTGACAAATGTATCGTCACTACAAGGGCCACTCACCAGTACAGATTGCGAGTGTAATCGTACCACGTCGAAGAGACATTCCGACTTGCCGAATATTTCGCACAGGATAACAGAAAATGCATCTCAGTCTCAACCACGTTACATGTGGAGCACAGACGCTTCTCCGGTGAGGTATCTGAATACCGAACACTTTCAATTTTCAATTTATGAGCACTTATTCTTAATTTTATAAGTGCTGACCGAAATTTTCGATTAGGAATAGCCAACACCGTTGTTTCATGCTCCAACCTGGTTTTGAACATACGGTATGTGCTCAACTTCGACGAATTCGAGACGATTTGCGACCAGATCTCGTGAAACCTGTGATAAAGTTTCCCATTAATGAATTTAATTGTGGACTTCTGTTTTTTACATTTCTGATTTTCCCAAAGATGATCACTACTTGTGTTTGAGAGCAACTTTTTAATAGAAGTAACCCAATTATCACATTTAGTTGTCCTTTGTACTTCCACCTGTTCCATATGGCTCTTATAAACTAAGGAGGACGGGTCTGATGACTGAATGTGGAACAGATAGTTAATACGCTTGATTAGTGCATGTAATTTTACAGGCACTCTTCCCAATTTTCCTAATACCGCCATATTCATCGCTTCTGAATGAACGCCAAGAATTTGTTTACAGTATCTCAAATGTACCTTCTCACAATCATCAGTCTTTTGTAGTATAGAATCTAGGCAAGTATTTCCCATATACCGGTACCCGATCCAGACCTCAGACCCATACAGTAAGATAGGTTGAATTACACTATCAAATACAGTGCACGCTACACCAACAGGCAGTTCATACATTGTTTGTCGCAATGAAAACATGGCCTTACTTGCCCTGGGTGCCAGGTTAATTATACCCTGATTAAATTTTCCATTACTGTGTAGTATAAGCCCCAAGTATTTGTATTTATTTACACATTCTAAGGGGGATTGATTGATGTGGAACACTAGGTTACTACCACGACTACCGTAGCCCCGTCTTAAGTTGAAATACAATATGTGAATGGTCAGATACACAAGATAATGGGTGAACCTTCAAATCCAGGATAGACCGCGTTAGGTTGCTGCTTACGATGCAATAGTCAACCACGCTACTATCATAGGATTTAACACATGTGAATTCCCCGAATAGGTCACTGGGGGTACGATCATTCATAATTCTACATTGAGTAGACCGACAAGATCAATTAGTTTTCTGCCCATGAGTTTCTCGGACGGTTAGCATCACATATATACTCAGGTGGAAGTGGTACAAAGTTGTGCGTGTCGTCATCGACAACATGATCCGGATGATACAATCACATCTCCCATTTGACTATAAAAAGATACATTATTCTCCAGTGCATCAAACAGATCAGATGAATGGCGTTTGCCGTATTATGACTATTCTGGGGGGATGTACGCCACACAAAGGTATATGTCTCTGCTAGTGGAAAAAAACTTACGACAAAGTTTTATCCATAAAATGGAGACTTCCGGTATGGCTACAGCCCGGTACGCACACGTTTTATCGAGCTTCTGAGCTCACCAGCTGTTTGCCTTGCTTAGTCGGAATACAACCTGGCTATGAGCGATATATAATTTTCGAATGTGCCTGCTATGATTTGGAAAGTAAATGTCGAAACAGAACAGTGCCAAAGCAACTAAAAAGACGAGAAATAGAGACGAAAAACCTACTCAGAGCACCGGCATACCAAGCTATTTTCTTAGAAGTACACAGCCCGGTCAAGGTGGCCCCATTGTAAATCCCGTGCTGAGTGGACCGGACAATAGCGTGGACAACATGGCCAGTAGTGACAAGGCGTTAGGTAACATTACTGAACTATTGCTTGGCTTAGAAAAGAGATTGACTGAAAATATTAGAAGTACCGCCAACCAGTTAGAAAAAAATTTGAAATCTGACATAGAAGAGGTGAAAAAGTCTATATCGGACCTAAGCTGTAAAGTTTCGGAAAATTCAGAGGCATTGAACTTCCAGCAAAGCGAAGTGAAAGACATAAAGGAAGATATTATCCCCTCAATGAAAGCACAATTTGAAGCCGAAATCAAATTTCTTCGAGATAGTTTGATGATGAAAGATAAACATGATCGCAATAGAAATCTGCTGATATACGGGGTTCGTGAGATTCGAGGAGAAAACACTGAAAATGTGACGCGAAATGTGATGGTGGAAAAACTAAAGTTGGAAAAAATATTGTCGATATAATGATTTTTATCGCCTGCCATAGGCTCCCGAGACGAAATCTTCCCCGCCCGAAGGAGAGAGAGGGTTTAGGGGAGGCCCCACCAACCATCATCGTTACGTTGTGTACGACAGTAGAACGGGATCTAATATCAGGTTCTACCAGTAATCTACAGCATTCGAAGATTACGATCAGGACGGATTTACCACCAAAGATGCGTGCAATTAGGGGCAAATTGTCAGATTCGGCCTATCAGCTACGACAAAGCACTAAGTGCCAGACCAGGATAAAGGTATATGACCTCACAGTTGTACTGGAAACACGGGCAAACCGAGAGGACCAGTGGGTCAGATATGCTGCCGAAAGCCCATAAACTGTAGGTATTCTTTTTTTTGAAACAATACGAACACATTGGTGTTGAAACACAGGCAACAATCGTTGAAACATAAAATAAAACACACTTTGAAACAAATATTAACTGTGAAGGGAATGGAGTATCCAGTAATCTGAACTTTCATATAATAAAATGATTTTACTCTGTGATCGACACCCCCGCGTGGCGGGGTTAAGAAATCAAGACATATTCAATCAATCAATTTTTAATTTGGATGGCGCTTTCAATTTGGTAAAATTATGCGCGCCAGGTCGTTGCATTGAGTTTGATGTTCAACATAAATATTGATTTAAAATATCCAACTATACGGATTTTTAATGGATTAAAAAAAAAACATGTAGAAAAAACAAACTCCAATGCGTTATTTGATGTCATGGTGAGGTTAGAGACATAAAAGGAAGGGAGCATATATATGGACCAACATACTTAATTTAATAGTAATAAAATCCTAACGACCCTATCTATAAAAAATATAAAACTGAATTAAAAAGGCCAATATAGCACATGCATATTTTGTTTAAACAAAAATTAAACTCATCATATTGATTTAGATTTGACGATGTGGTGAATAAAAACAAGATTTGATGTAATATCTATGCTCATCATGGTGAACACCGTGAATGAGGACCTCCTCTGGTATCCTTAGACACCAATGTCCAACCAGAACAGGCAAAGACATTATTTAAAACAAAACAGAGCAGAAATATTGGTATAATTTCTTAACCACAGGTAAGAAAATATATATTAAACTATTATAGAATTTTATTATTCATGAACTTGTAATATGCATGTACTATTAATTAACCAATATAACTATTATAAATATTTCCAATTGTACACTCCCCTAGACTAGATGTGAAATGTATTACAGAATAATAAAATCAATATAAATTAAAATCTGCGTGTGTGCAGCATAAACCTATAAATAGCCATAACAACTTTATCACGGTTTTTTCTAGGCTTTAAGATGGACTCCATGGTATGATTGAAAACACCAGCACTTATAAGGTCATTAAAAAAGTGGAGCCTCTGATTATTAAATCGTGTACACGATAATAAATAGTGACTGATGCTTTCTTCTACATCGCACGCATCACACACTCCAGTGGGATGTAAATTACATCTATAGAGATATGAATTTAAGGGAATGTGCCCGACAAGAAGTCTAAAAACAAGTACTTCAGCGTGGCGATTTGGTAGTTTCAAAGAGGCGTCTGTAATTGAAGGCTGAAATTGGTAGTAAAAACGCCCCTTCTTTGAATTATCCCAGCATTCCTGCCATTTAGAATTAAAATAAGGATATAAACAAGCCATGGCTTCATTAATTGTTAATCCCATATGTATATTAATATCTGGAAGTGCGGATGCGTGCTTAGCAAGAGAGTCCGCAAGCTCATTCCCATATATACCAGAATGGCCCGGGACCCAGTCGAAATAAATTATTATATTTTCATAACTCATCGTAGTGACTAAATATAATATTTCATATAAAATACTTGAAGACCGGCTCCAAGAGAAGTTAAGCATTGCTTGTAGAGAGCTAAGAGAGTCTGTAAAAATTACAGCTCTAGATATACTAGTATCTCTAATAAAATTGAGTGCCATTAAAATAGCTGTCAGCTCAGCTGTATAAACACTCACATGATCATTAATTTTAAAGGATTTAGAATATTTTAATTCAGGTATGCAAAATGCAGCACCCACCCTGCCGGTATCTGGACACTTGGAGGCATCTGTAAACACTTGCATGTATTCACTCCAATTAGATTTAATATATTCTTTTGTATATCCTGTAATAATATGGGGTGGGTCAGATTTTTTAATTTGTGTATGTAATCCCATATATATGTTTGGTGTAGTCAACAGCCAGGGTGGGTAACTCTGCCTAAAACAATGTTGAATAGAGAAAACATCAGCATTTGTTTGATCATATAAGATGTTTGCTCTAATATTAAATGGGAAGTAACGTTTAACGTTACTATCCCAAGATAAACCATCATACCATGAAGGTTCTAGAATATCACTAGTAGGATGATTTATAGACTGTTTTATTTTCATAAAATATTTGAGGGTTCTTATCTGTCTTCTGATGGATAGTGGTATTTCCGCACAAGACATATTCACAACACACATGTACTTATCAATTCAAATTTATATGGTGCCTCCATATATCTGAAAGAAGCCACACCTTTCTTCGGTATATCCTATTCATGTAATTGCGGAACTGTGACAGTCATTTTGAGCTGTTTATATACAACGAAGTAGGTGACGCTGTTTAATTAACTATATATACATGTATACTTTTGATTGCTCTAGTATAATATTAATTTAGTTGTATTCCACTAGATGCGATGGTAGAGACGGTTTCATTCTGTATTTAAAGTTAATTATTGTTAGATCTCTACCTACCAATTGACCTTTTTTACAAGGTTGTTGCTACGATTGTTTAGGATCGGTCTCCATTTATCGTTTTTCCTTCAACCGATCCTATCGGGAATTCATCGAGAGAATGTCGAGAAAATAAAATGGAAAAACCCAAATCGTTTTCAAAATTCTCGATTGATTTTCTCGATATCGGTTTTTATTCGTTCTTTTTGACCCATCGAGAATCAATCGTTTTTTTTTGATCGAGAGAATGTCGAGAAATTTTGATCGAGAAATCCTCGAGAGAATATCGCGAAACCATCGAGAGGCGAATGAATACAATGACGTAATTATCAGGCTAACCCTTGTTTACGCCGCTGTGCGTGGTTGCGCTGTAACGTATAGTTCAGAATAAAACTGAACTATTGTCGGCGCTTTAGAATGAAAAACTAACGTATTTTGTCCGTTGTTATTTTTAAGAACTAAGTAGGAGATGAATATAGTTAGTATTGGTTAGTGTTAGTTTGCCAAATTATTCAACGTAAGCAGGTCAGTTCGGATTAGCTTGAAGTTGAACATCCGACTTCCCCGTACGACCCATAGCAGTATTTACGGTAAAACGATAATTTAAACCACATGTTATCGTTGGCAGTTTATCTTTTATATTTATAGGAAATGATCAGCAATGAGATCATTTTTACGTATGTAAGTTACAACAGTAAGTCGTCTAGAAAGGACATAGCGAGTTGAGTCTACAGTGGAAGTTCAATTTTGCCGACAATAAATGATTACTATCCGGACTTTTCTGATCTTCCGCGAAAGAATAATGCGTACTTCATACACATCATGAGGAATAAACAGATACCGTTACATGATATTTGACGACGGAATGACTGGTCTATGGTTCAACGAACAATTTACGGCATTTGGACAAAAATGACCAACGTCAATAACTTAAATGGTCTTATAATGTCTCATATGTCTGTATTGTATTGCTTTTTGCCCTGGGGCATAAATGTGCAAATAAATGATATCTATCTAATTAAAAAAATTCAGAGAAATTGTGTGATTTCAAAAAAAAATCTATTTCTTGAATGAACATATATGCTATTATATAACACGCAAGCACCTTCTGTGTTACCGATGAAAAGCTATTTTATAATCTTTCTTTTTCATGAGTATACAATATGAATTCAGTGTTTAGTGGGCTATATTTCTCGATATTTTCAAATACCGGTATTAAGAAATAAATGCCACTCTACCTGGGGATGAACAATGTAATTCCCTGAAAGCTCGTAAATACAGTCAGAATGTACTTGTACAAAACTGTATCCGTCGTCATTCTGTATTCTCCCGTAGGCATATACTTGCTTGCTATTATAGAGGGAAGCTGCATGGGTACTGGACTGACAGTTTCCGCTGTCATGTGTTGTTGTTGTTGTCGTGGTCGTGCAAATAGCGATTTCTCTTTCTTCTTCAATCACAGTCATCGTGTACGCTATCAATGTAAACTGAATTGCCTGACTTCCTGCACAACTACTTCAAAGATTTGACATACAAACACAACTTGGCTGGTTGGGACACAATAATTATAACCTGTGCTGTAACGTTCTCGTTAAACTGACGACTTGGCAAAGATTCCCGCGGCTGAACGATGTAGCCTGGTTCCCTAGCTTAATTGTACAGGTAAGCAATGTGATAGTAAGTTAGGGTACCAGGCTAGGCGAAGTCAATAGCGGCACTACTTCCATCGGTTTTTAATCGTTTTTTTGTCCACTGGGAAAATTCTCGAAGGTTTCTCGACTGATTCTCGATATGGTTTTTCATTCGAGAAATTTCTCTCGAATAAAAACCGATCAAAATAACGAAAGAAAACCGACTTCGCGAATCTTTCAAGTTTTCTGAAAAAAAAACTCCATTCCCTCTCACCTTTGAAAATCACGATATCGAGAAAAAAATACAGATTTCTCGACGAAAAACCGAACGATTTTTGGAGACGGTTCCTTACTACGGCAAATAGTACTGCACGGTTGATTTTGTCTCATGATTGGAACATATATGCGATTTGTATTTGACTTGGTGACCCCCAGTACACGAAGTTGTGTCTTAACCTTCCGGTTTGATAACATCTGACGTCATGTACTATTTTTACCACCAGTGCAAATTGATGTTAATTTGCATGTAAGATTAACTGTCTGCTCAACCGTGAAGTAGGGCTATATCTTTCTAACGTGAATCTGCAAGTATATAACCATTGGCATATAATACCGGGAACTAGCATTCTAGAGAGGTATTTCTGCCTGAATCGTTTCTCTTCGCCACATGTACTTATAATGAAATGACATCAAGTATTCCTACATGTAACACCTGTGTCAGCTCTGCACCCAGCAGTTTTTGTGGCGACTGTTCCTACTTATTTTTGATACATGTACGTTAGGCGACTGCGGTGCGGGTCATAGTTCACGTGGCTGGTGACGCTTTAGCTGGTCTCATTAGCTAACAGCAGATTCACGCATGTGTTGTATTTTGATCTGTGCTATACTAGTATTATGAAATTAATCGCTTACTATGTTTTATAGTTCTAAATTTTAACAAATTCTTTTCGGCGAACATCGCATTTGATTCCTATATTTTTTTTCCGTTTCTCTGAAGAAGATGGGATCTCTTACTTTGTCAATAGCCATATATATTGATGATCTATAGATTAAGTATCTAGCGATTCCGGCAAAGCAACGGCAAAATATAACCCACAGCAAAATGTGTGAAAAAGAATTCATTGTTATTTATTTAATTTTGTTTCTCATACAAGGGAAGTCAACTTATAAAGGCATACACACAATCATCCGAAACACGATGGTATACTGTAATAGTGGAAATATTTTTTATATTATTGTTCATGCGCACGTCAGCTTTTCACCATACAAAATCTTACCAATGCAATGCAAGAGCTCTCTCCCTCCATTAAATGGCAGCTGAATGTGAAATAACAATATGATCTGTTAACTGTCGAGGGTTGAATAACAAACAAAAACGTACGGATATATTCCGTCATTTACAAGATTGCTTGCAGGACGTACATTTTACGCGTAAAATGCAACAGATAGTACAGTCAGAATGGGGCTATAAAACCTACATCAGTCCATTTACTAGTAACGCTCGAGGGGTTGCTATCCTTTTTAGAAATAATTTTAAGTTTGAAGTTGTGAGGGTGAGAAAAGATAGGAAAAAAGGCAATTATTTGATGTTGGAAATTAAAACCCCAGACTTGACATTCACTCTTGTTTCCATATATGCACCCAATGAAGATGATCCCAATTTCTTTGAGCATATTCAATCAGTGACAGAAGAATGGAATAGCCAACATGTTATTATTTGTGGAGATTGGAACTTGGTCCAAGATCCGCTAAAGGACACTTACAATTATTCTAATATTAACCATCCAAAATCAAGGCTAAAAGTTTGTGAAGTCAAGGAACTTTTGCATTTAGTGGATCCATGACGAGAATTTTATCCGGAGATGAGGAGGTATACCTGGCGGCAGCCCACCCCAATCAAACAAGCACGACTGGACTTTTTTCTAATATCCCGTAGTAGTAGGGCGGTCCTAATGGGAGTGGTAGTGGCCGTCTGGAAGTGTTAATCCGATTAGATGACATAACGTGGTGTGATCCGATGACGTAAGTTGTAATCGGATGAGATGACGTAACATCCTGTAGATTATCCGATGACGTAACTTGTAATCGGATGAGATGATGTAACATCCTGCAGATTATCCGATGGAGTGGGACGTTTGGAAGTGATAATCGGATGAGATGACGTAACATCCTCTAGATTATTCGATGGAGTGCGACGTCTGGAAGTGATAATCGGATGAGATGAGCAAACATGTTGGAGATAATCATGTGTGTATAGTTATAATCCGTGTACATAGCTCTTAATAGAATGGGTTCGGGCTGTTTGGAAGCGTTGAGAACTGTTTTAAGTAGGCTTACACATACTTAACAGAGGTTAGCCAATGGGGCGAAGGTAAAACTCGGCCATGTTTGATCATGTGACCGAGGTTGTGGTGTGAGGGGGAATGAGTGCTGGATTATACCTCCACTGAGAGTTTATACATTTATTCTTCGAGATGTTTCACCTCGCCTACAAAGTCTCTGCAAGTGTTCACGGAGAGCAAGGTATTGCCTTAGTGTGTATTCTCAACCGCTGCGATGTGCCAGACTCTAGACCGGTGAGAGGGATAACTCTCAGTGTGAAAGCCTGGGACAATGTTAAATTTTACATGTCTACGATAGACACCTTTGTGAACAATGGGAAGGACACGTCTGAACCTATTCATCTCGATGAGGACATATATATGAGCCGCAGTGTGTTCAAGGAGAAGACGTGCATTCACTTACGTCACTGGAGTAAAGGCGAACGGAGTGGGAAGATCTTCCCTACCTCTAAGAGAATTTCATTGGACAGTGTACTCTGGGCAGGTTTGAAATACAGAGTACCCGAAATTGACGGAGCCCTAAAGGAGATGACAGAGAGCCTTAAGTTGTGTGGTGAGGAATTCTTTAATGGGGAAGACATGTTGAGAGTGCCGTCTACAAAGAATGCCAATAGGAGGAAGGCATTCCTGAACAACGCTATTATGAAGGCGTACATAAGGGAGATCGTACCCCTGATTGCCGAAGTGAGCAAGGAGAAGTGTGGGGGATGTGAAATCGACGATCCTAGCCAGGATCATCATGACTGTATGATGATAGAGGAAGACGAGCAGATCGAAATGTACTTCGAGAAGGCGTTGAAGCGTGTTGATGAGGAGGATGCCTTGAAAACATTTACAGCCTTCGTCAATAATCAAACGGAAATACCTGTCCATCCCATGTACTTGATGAAATATGACTGCGAGGATTAGAGAGAGACAGAACTCAAAACGGCCACTTGGAAGCAGGGGATGATTACAGCGATAAAAATTCGCTCGAAGGATTATTGCTAATCTTTAAAAACGGACATGTAGCAGCTGTATAATGTAAATAACAACTGATCCTCCCCATGAGTGCTGTAACATCTGAAGTGTCTGATCGTCGCTGTGATATTGTAATGTAAATAATAACTTGTGTCATTGTTTGAAAAAGATGTATCCATTTTGCCTTTATGATTTTAATAATAATAATCATCATCAAATACAAATGAAGTTCTGTTATATTTTGTCTTACATTTAGAGTCTTGTCATTTAGTTAACTCTTAATGTGCGAACATTTGGCTCCCAACACAGCAATGGGTACTGTTTTGAGACAGTTGTACTATAAGCTGTCTAGTCCATCTGCTTATGCAGGTACGAATGCACTGAACCTTGCTGCAGAAAGATCAGGTTTGAATATAACGATATCTGCTGTGAAGCGGTGGTTGAGCCAACAGTATATGCATACGGTACACAAACCCACTAGAAAGAAATTCACGAGAGTTATAGTAGACAAGATAAAATGATGTATGGCAGACACATCTTCGATCGATGTTAAGTATAAAAAATATGAATGATGGAAAAGCAGAAACTTCGAGGTAAATTTAGCTTCACATCATATCAAAGTTTCCAAAAAATATATCATGAAGGTGTCAGCATTATCGAGTAAACAAGGCAATTACGAGCGATCAACGCTTGGTTGGCGTTTGCTATGGTATCCCTATTTATGAAACTATTGGTAACCAAGACGCAACCTATAAGCACAATCTTAATAGAATGTAAACAAAATCAGAAACCTAAAAACAAAGCTAAAATTTTCCGAAAAAAATATGGCAACAAAATCTCTCTCAAAAGATTTATTTCCCCCTTATGGTTCCCCTTCACCACCCACCGTTACACAGAAGTATCATTGCATAACTCCCAAATTTCTTTATTTTCGACATTACTTTCTTGAATCTCTGAATAATAAAAAAAATGCTAAAATTAGGTCAAGATGTTGCTCAAAGATTCTATGCTGTGAGACTAAACGGCGCTGATCTTTTGGCAAAACATGTCGACGCTGGGAACGCCGTCGTACACACAAAAGCATGTGGCCTATAGATGATCCGTTTCCACAAGAGTATCATGATACACCACTGTTC
Organism: Hanleya hanleyi; assembly: GCA_036873755.1. Lineage (NCBI taxonomy): Eukaryota > Metazoa > Mollusca > Polyplacophora > Lepidopleurida > Hanleyidae > Hanleya > Hanleya hanleyi. The sequence continues at coordinate 38,651 of JAVTVY010024875.1, read as the reverse complement.
TGCGATAAGCGTTGAATAAATTAATTTTTTTCAAGTAATTGTAAGATCTTGTCAATATAAAATGTAGCGTGGTGGGGCGGCTCTATAATTTTATGGTAAATATTTTGTGATATACAAATTACATGACAAAAGAGTGATGTATTAAGTATGACGTGTTATATACATTGATGAACCCTCGACCATAAAAATAATTTATAAGTGTTTAATCGATTTTGACCAGAGAAGCCTTTGGGAAGAGTGTTGCCGGGAACTACAGAAAGAAAATATTTTGATTTGTTCGGTCTACATGTCAAGCAGAAGTGCCGTGATGCTGTTTTTACGTATTTTCAGATTATCTTTCTATGTCTTGTAATGCCATTAACTTATATTAAATCTTTTCCGATTCACTGTCCGGTTTCATTTTCTTGATTACATGTGTGCAACCTGGGTTGCTCAGTTGTATATGTCACTTTTTTTTTATCTTATGCGCCTACATGTATATGAGGAAGCATATGTTTTTCCATCACCAGGTAAGGTAGACCGCTGGTGATTTTGGACTTTGCGGATCATTTTCCATGTTTTATCACTTTCCTTCAAGCTGGGGATTTTGTGCAGCAACATCAAATTTGTACAGTAACATCAACGAAGAACAGCAATTTGATAAATTTTGACAGAGTTATTATTTTCAAATAGTTAAACCATAAGAATAGGCTAAATATAATTTATATGCTTTTTTTCTCAAATGTGCTACAAAATCCGCGATATTCCCTTTATGTTCAGGGTTATTAAATGGTGCATGTCAATGTACTCACACGTACCATTTTCACAGTAACCAATTATATTGCCAAACGGATACGAATATAAGCGTACATTTACTACTCCTGGTTTCTAAGGGTATAAAACATATTTTCCTAATTTCTCCCAGATTGGCAGGTTAAAATCATTATCCACATAGTAACACTTTTCCATATATTAACATAGGGGGAGCTCCAACAACAACCGCGAGCAATTGTACATACAGAGCGCGCACCATGATCTGTATATCTGCGTATCAAACGTCCATATGATGAGATATTGGGATCTCTCTGTAGGTGCTAACTTTGATTGCTAAGTATGACATGTGTTGCTGCGGACTGATAGAAGTTGATGTTCGCATATGGTGACTTTAAACGTTCTTGGCGTATAGTTTTCAACATGCTAATGGGGATTGTTTTTATCATATCTTATGGAACTTTGATCAGTTGATATATACTGATCACTTGGATTATGTATATGTCCATGTTATTTTACAGTTGGACTGTATGTTTCTGTTATGGTTCTAACAAAAACTTTCTCAATTTATTCACTAATCGTGTGCATGGACTGTTAAGTCTTATTTTGCATAATTCTTTAAAATTTTACACGAGAAATATGTTATCATGAAGGAAGCGCGTATTCACTCTCCTTTGAAAGTTTAAAGTGTCGAGCTTGCATGTTTAACCACAAATTTGTCTACAAACTCATGAATTTTTGTCATATATACCAACTTTGCGAAACCAAAAAATCATAACTCATTCCGCAGAAATTGCTTATCAACTGCTTTTTTCACATACTGCAGCTCTCTTGTATCACAGCAAGAAATTAATGTCGTATGCACTTGCTCGTGGTTATGTTTTGCAATAATGTTTGGCCATTCTAAATTGATGATTGTTAATATATGCTCAGAGCGAGTTCTCTTCAAATAAAACGTCCGGACACGTTGTAATCAAGGTTCCCACAGCCCATAGCTACAAGTGTGACGTCAGCGTGTTCCTTTTCTTCTGTAGGTTTTTTTCGTCGTATTTTTTGCGACCTGGCTGCCTTTGCAAATGCATATTGTGTGAGTAATTGTTCGGTAAATTTTCACATCAAAAGGCAACGTGTTAAGAATGTGACGATATAGGTATGCAAGCTTAGGTTACTGACATTTTAGCTAAATGTGTTTTAACTGTCAATCAAAAAGTCGATGCTGTTAATATATGTAACACAGCATCATTTCTACACGATAATATTCACTAAGATCATTAACTCCAGCATGCAGAATAATATATTTTCCCAAAATTTAAATGATTCCTCCCAACTATGCCCATGTTAATCGTGTATGACTCGGAGACCATGCTCACATACATATGTGTGCTGCTAGTTCCAGAGATAAAACTGCTTGAACTTCGCCCCCTGTATTGGAAATAAGGCTTATCGTCACTTCGAGCTTGTAGCATTTGCATCACACGGATGAAACGTCACCCATACAGCATATGACAGAAATAGATCACAACTAACAATTTTTAGGAGTCTCAATTGAACAGTGCAGGATGAAGCTTGAATATGGTGGGATGTTTTATATCGTGTGTTGTTGGAGGAATGTTCTAGTCTACCATTGAAGAGCTAATGACATAGCATGAAATGGATTGATTGAAACAGATCAAATAAATTTGTCTGGCGTGTGTGTATTGGTAAATTGCTGCAGCCAAACACTAAATCATTCCCTGCAGCTGCAGACCTTAACGTTTATCTAACCAGTTACGAGCGACTCCTTTACTCGGGACTAACTTACAGAATGTGTTGATCAAACCGGGTTGAATAGTGAAGGTAATTGATACATGCGATAACTAAAACACATCATACAGAACGAAATCCACCCTTGACCATCAAAGGAGAAGTTTTGTCATGATTGGTCAGCATGATCAGCTAATAGCATCATCGAGGATTGCGCATGCGCCAGATAAGGCGATCGTCGCGGTGAACCTTCGTATATGGCTATAGTATATTGCTGTATAATGTATTGTATAAAATTACCATTTTTCTCTCTTTATTTTTTTAGCCGTTGATATCACCAGAAAATATATTACATAAGTGTTCCATGGGTGTGCTAATAAGGTGAATCAAACAATACTTTCCCGTTTCCTTTTTATTGTCAAATTTGATCACCTCTGTTACACGTCAAAAACAGTTCGAAAATCATGATTATCCTGTGTTTAGCCCCAGTGGAAAGCACTTTATTTTGTAATCTACCCGCTGTCTGAAAGTTTACTCGCTCTGCAATACAAATATTTAAAAAAAAGAAGTATTTATCAGCGTAATATTTGCTTCTTTTTAAGTTGAAAAACGCTAATCGAATAAACACACTGATTGACGCGGGTTTGTTGTTTGAGTTGTGAACTAAATGCGAGTTTCCCGTTTGCTCTTTAGATTATTGTTCACACCTCGATATAAACTCGCGCTGCATTTCAATAATGAAATAGTACGATGTGTGTATCTTCTTAATTAAAGGAGCTTTAAGTAAAGCACAATCTCCTTCATTGTAATTGTAACTCTCTGATGACAGCTTGTTACAACACTTATTAAAAAAAACTACTTCCAATGTAAAAGTGTTAAGTGGTAACAAACACACATGCGAAGTCGTTTAATTAAGTACATAAAGGTATTAATGGGCGCAATGAGATTTCTTTCTGGAAGAAAATTTCCAACATTCGGTGGTATACAGACGATGCCAGGGCGATGTAATACTGAATTGTTCATTTTATCGATTTATACACCTTGGATTTGCATAAAAGTGAACGTTCAACATAGGGAAAAAATGTGATGTGGATCTATATAAACTTTGACAAATGGTACTAATCGGAACTTCCCCTGGATACATAGTCGCGGGTACGCCTGAACACATTCATTTGTGTCATATTTCGTCGGCATGGCGAGTAAATGAGCTTCTCGCTGCGCAGAAAAGGGGGAGTCTGGGATTGGTGGAATTATGCAAGGGGTATTTTACACGGGTTTTGTTTCAGCGTCGAATAATATCTTTGGATAAGCAGCTGTTCGCTAACCCATCGTACTATATTCCTATAGACGTGAGGTCATATATCTCCGCGATCTGCACTAGCCTTCATCGATTGCTGTTTATCGACTTTGTTTATTAGTATGGATTGGGTTGCTCAAACTTTTCAGTACATCCATTTACAAAACACACTTGTATCGTGTCTTAGTTTGCCATGTAAAAGTCATATATAACAGATTGCTTTGACAATAAATATGTCAACGACAAATATGTTTAATTAGTCTCTGAAATATCTCTGTCGTAAATATTATTCTTTGGATGTATAGTACGAATAATCCTATAAATCAGTTCTTTATAAACGAGTATTATTATCATTATACGTCTAAATTTAGAAACTGGAGAAAGGAATCAAAGAACGTCATTACAATCGCGGTCACAGAAAAAAACTACAACAAACCCTCATAGTTAAGCGATAAACTTCTTCAAAAATAAAAAAAGAATAAAAAAATAATGTAGCGATGAGTAATCTTTATTACAATCTTCTCGCTTAACTAAAACATTTTCAGCCTTTCTGTGCATACATTCAAAGATGTAGCTTACACAGCTTAGCTTGCAGCTTGCGGAAGTAATAGTTTTTCGGAAAATCTGTTAATACGCGCGATCAAAACAAAAATATAAAAATTGCTATAACCGTTCACACGGCTTTTGTTTATTTTATTGCTGTGCTAAATATCGATTAACCCTATCTGGCCTGGGCTTTTTGGGACCTGTCCAGGCCTGGGGGGGGGGGAGCCGAAATTCCCCCCCCTAATTATTTTTCTTATCCCTTGAGCTAGGGGGCTGAAACTTACCACACTATACCCTTGGGTCAAACTCTACAAGAAAATGTAAAAAAATCCAAGATGGCCGCTTTGATGACGTCACAGTGACGTCATTTTCAAAAACGACATTTTTTGGTCGATTTTTCGGTCGGATTTTTCGAATTTTTTAATTATGCAATTTCTCCGCAAAAACTGCATGAAAAATTAATAAATATTAATGTGATGTGAAATAAAATAGTTTGTGCCCACTTTTCATCGCGGAAAAGCAGAAATTTTGAAGAAATATGACAAAAACATCACTTTTCTGGTACCCCACGTGGCCGCCATCTTGAATTTACCCATGATCCTCTGCTCAGGGGGTTATGCAAATGGTCTGAAAATGATCCCAATAAGACAAACTATAAAGTCCCGGAGTTTCAGCACTCCATTTTTCGTCGTTCCGGAGATAGCGTAGAAAGTTTGGTAGGGGGGCCATAATGGCCCCCCCAGGGCAGATAGGGTTAAGAGGGAACTATTGCGTGTTTAGTTTGCCATAGTTAATGCTATTGATAACATTCGTATTTAGTTACATTAAAGTTAATTCACCAGGCAATGTTCAGTAGCTTCAGTTGACGTTTTAGAAGAGATACAAAAACCGGTTAGATGTCATTTGCTCTTGATTTTCCATTTCAAACAACTTGTTCAATTTCTATCAGTCAAAATAATTGTAAAAAGTATCGAAACACTACTTCGCCTCAATGCGGTTATTGTTTGGCTCTCGCTCGTGGAATAAAATACATCGGGTGGAGATTCTCTTTTCCCTGGCCATTGCATAAAATACTGAAAAACTATATTGAAAAACACTTCGCCTTTTGTGGAATGTTACTAATTCTACTCGTTAGCCCACAATATCAACGGGATTATCTTTATTTCTATGGGCAAACTGTTCGCGTTATACATTATAGACTTACTCGATCATTTATACGTTCCTTTGTAGTGTAAATTAACAGCGCTGTTTTCGCGCTTCTTGTTCTTCGTTGTAGTTAGACTTAAATTCAGTTTATATCACGTGATTCGCCACATCCATGTGTACTGCGATACGCCGACTTTTCACTTCCGGACGTTTCCAATTTGCGAACATTTCTCCTTACTTATATTTCACGCGTTCGTTTCAATAGGTAATGTAAACACAAATACCGTCTGTCAGCTTTGATATTGTCTATGATGTTAACACACTGTTTTTATGTTTCTTGTAAGATGTTTCTTTTAATGTCATATTGTTTTTAGTGTCTTAATTGTTTTGTCTTAATGTCTGGCCGTTTAATGTTCTCATGTTCTATTTAATGTATGTCTTAATGTGAATGCATTTTAGTCCTATGGACAAAACTGAGCAATAACTCTATCTGTAAACACAAACAGGTCTGGCGAAATCACTTTCTTTGAATATCAAGATGACGATGTCACAGATTTTATTGAATTTTTAGCAGGCAAAGATTTAAGATTTTCTTTTTCATAAACATATCGCCATAAAGCTGATACAAATGAAAATGTTTTTACATACAGTCAATTTCAATAGGTAATGTAAACAGAAACAGGTTTGAAGTCATATTTGTTTAAAATTAACAGCATTTCTCCAAATCTGAAAGATGTGCACGTCTCATTGAAATTAAACATTCGATGATCCTTGAACTCTTTCAGACCAAAAACCTTTGGTTGAATTTCAGCAGGAACAAGAATTAGCCCAAATCGACCCGGACAATTTGCGGGGATATACGGTTCAAGATAGACTTAAAGTTTAACGATATCTAGTAGCATTGCGAGTGGATAATCGACCGAAGAAGAAGTCATGAATAGGAATTTGTACGGGATTCACAAAACTTAGCCGAAATATGTTTATTTATTTTTTAAAAAGTCTCATGATTCAGTAGACGTAAGTGCCATCGCGAAATTAATGTATTATTTGGGGAAAAATATATTATATTTTCACTCATGATTCTTACTCATTCCTTCATCCGTCTGTACATATGTTAGAAGTTTCTCTTTCGAGGTAATTGCGGCCATATTTTTCCATACAAGGAAAAAAACGGCCTTTGGTGGCAGGCTCTCACTTCGCCCACTGGAAAATCTCCTCTCTCCTCGTGCAAAGATCACACCCGGCCAAGGGTACACCTTCAAGGCAGGTCAGGCATCGCTGGCGATGGTAGCGGACATCCCCTGGCTCTCCCCTGCTTGAGCTGTAACCCACACTGAAGAAATCGTCTATCATTTCCATAGTTATGGGCGGATATCTTCTGGTAAATCTTTTGGGGAGTCGAACTGGAAGCTGCACCTTTTCGTCAGTCTTCAACGATTGCTCGTCTGCCTCTCCATTTGATCGGGTCTGGTACAGGCTGTGAGAATGTACATCTGACATATGTGTTTCCGTATTTATAGCTTGTGGAGGGGGGGAGTACTCAAAAATCCGTCAGTGCTTTTTTCTCCAACATGTCAAAAGGAATAATATAACACGTGCACTTATTCACCCAACGTTATCTAATTCGTTGAAGTCTAACAGCAAATATGTTCAGTCACAGGGCTGGAAACAGACAAAAGACAAATAATTTGATGATATAACAGAGAGCAGTAAATATTATCAGAAAACCTCTTTGGACATATACACACTGTCATTTTGATCAGTTAATATCCAAATTTGACAAACAACTGTTGTTCACTTAACCATTATTATAATCCTTGCCTATTTTTGTTCTCAAATAAATAGCATTCATACTAATGTTCTTTTATAGCATTGGTACTACATGTATATGAATATATTATTGGTGAAAGAAGAGCGCAAACACTTTCCGCGGCATTTAGAGACACAGTTTTTAATGAATCAGTTCGGTCTTCTTCAATAGTTTTCTCTTTTTTTTTCAGTTCCGAGTTATTGTGGTGGGTTTAATCACCCTTTTGAAATAGCTGTCGTTCATTGCCATAACACGGACATAATAAACCATTATCCTCTCCAAATTGACTGTATGTAAAAACCTTTTCATTTGTATCAGCTCTATGGCGATATGTTTCTGAAAAAGAAAATCTTAAATCTTTGCCTGCTAAAAATTCAATAAAATCTGTGACATCGTCATCTTGATATTCAAAGAAAGTGATTTCGCCAGACCTGTTTGTGTCTACAGATAGAGCTATCGCTCAGTTTTGTCCATAGGACTAAAATGCATTCACATTAAGACATACATTAAATAGAACATGAGTACATTAAACGGCCAGACATTAAGACAAAACAATTAAGACACTAAAAACAATATGACATTAAAAGAAACATCTTACAAGAAACATAAAAACAGTGTGTTAACATCATAGACAATATCAAAGCTGACAGACGGTATTTGTGTTTACATTACCTATTGAAACGAACGCGTGAAATATAAGTAAGGAGAAATGTTCGCAAATTGGAAACGTCCGGAAGTGAAAAGTCGGCGTATCGCAGTACACATGGATGTGGCGAATCACGTGATATAAACTGAATTTAAGTCTAACTACGACGAAGAACAAGAAGCGCGAAAACAGCGCTGTTAATTTACACTACAAAGGAACGTAAAAATGATCGAGTAAGTCTATAATGTATAACGCGAACAGTTTGCCCATAGAAATAAAGATAATCCCGTTGATATTGCGGGCTAACGAGTAGAATTAGTAACATTCCACAAAAGGCGAAGTGTTTTTCAATATACGTTGCCTATAAACATCTCGTGGAAGTCTTGAGGTATCTTATACAATGGCCAGGGAAAAGAGAATCTCCACCCGATGTATTTTATTCCACGAGCGAGAGCCAAACAATAACCGCATTGAGGCGAAGTAGTGTTTCGATACTTTTTACAATTATTTTGACTGATAGAAATTGAACAAGTTGTTTGAAATGGAAAATCAGGAGCAAATGACATCTAACCGATTTTTTGTATCTCTTCTAAAACGTCAACTGAAGCTACTGAACATTGCCTGGTGAATTAACTTTAATGTAACTAAATACGAATGTTATCACTAGCATTAACTATGGCAAACTAAACACGCAATAGTTCCCTCTTAATCGATATTTAGCACAGCAATAAAATAAACAAAAGCCGTATGAACGGTTATAGCAATTTTTATATTTTTGTTTTGATCGTGCGTATTAACAGATTTTCCGAAAAACTATTACTTCCACAAGCTGCAAGCTAAGATGTGTAAGCTACATCTTTGAATGTATGCACAGAAAGGCTGAAACTGTTTTAGTTAAGCGAGAAGATTGTAATAAAGATTACTCATCGCTATATTATTTTTTTATTCTTTTTTATTTTTGAAGAAGTTTATCGCCTAACTATGAGGGTTTGTTGTAGTTTTTTTCTGTGACCGCGATTGTAATGGCGTTCTTTGATTCCTTTCTCCAGTTTCTAAATTTAGACGTATAATGATAATAATACTCGTTTATAAAGAACTGATTTATAGGATTATTCGTACTATACACCCAAAGAATAATATTTACGACAGAGATATTTCAGAGACTAATTAAACATATTTGTCGTTGACATATTTATTGTCAAAGCAATCTGTTATATATGACTTTTACATGGCAAACTAAGATACGATACAAGTGTGTTTTGTAAATGGATGTACTGAAAAGTTTGAGCAACCCAATCCATACTAATAAACAAAGTCGATAAACAGCAATCGATGAAGGCTAGTGCAGATCGCGGAGATATATGACCTCACGCCACCGGCAATACAGAACGATGGGTTAGCGAACAGCTGCTTATGGAAAGATATTATTCGACGCTGAAACAAAACCCGTGTAAAATACCCCTTGCATAATTCCACCAATCCCAGACTCCCCCTTTTCTGCGCAGCGAGAAGCTCATTTATTCGCCATGCCGACGAAATATGACACAAGTGAATGTGTTCAGGCGTACCCGCGACTATGTACCCAGGGGAAGTTCCGATTAAAACTAAAATTAACACTAAAAACAATATGACATTAAAAGAAACATCTTACAAGAAACATAAAAACAGTGTGTTAACATCATAGACAATATCAAAGCTGACAGACGGTATTTGTGTTTACATTACCTATTGAAACGAACGCGTGAAATATAAGTAAGGAGAAATGTTCGCAAATTGGAAACGTCCGGAAGTGAAAAGTCGGCGTATCGCAGTACACATGGATGTGGCGAATCACGTGATATAAACTGAATTTAAGTCTAACTACGACGAAGAACAAGAAGCGCGAAAACAGCGCTGTTAATTTACACTACAAAGGAACGTAAAAATGATCGAGTAAGTCTATAATGTATAACGCGAACAGTTTGCCCATAGAAATAAAGATAATCCCGTTGATATTGCGGGCTAACGAGTAGAATTAGTAACATTCCACAAAAGGCGAAGTGTTTTTCAATATACGTTGCCTATAAACATCTCGTGGAAGTCTTGAGGTATCTTATACAATGGCCAGGGAAAAGAGAATCTCCACCCGATGTATTTTATTCCACGAGCGAGAGCCAAACAATAACCGCATTGAGGCGAAGTAGTGTTTCGATACTTTTTACAATTATTTTGACTGATAGAAATTGAACAAGTTGTTTGAAATGGAAAATCAGGAGCAAATGACATCTAACCGATTTTTTGTATCTCTTCTAAAACGTCAACTGAAGCTACTGAACATTGCCTGGTGAATTAACTTTAATGTAACTAAATACGAATGTTATCAATAGCATTAACTATGGCAAACTAAACACGCAATAGTTCCCTCTTAATCGATATTTAGCACAGCAATAAAATAAACAAAAGCCGTGTGAACGGTTATAGCAATTTTTATATTTTTGTTTTGATCGTGCGTATTAACAGATTTTCCGAAAAACTATTACTTCCACAAGCTGCAAGCTAAGATGTGTAAGCTACATCTTTGAATGTATGCACAGAAAGGCTGAAAATGTTTTAGTTAAGCGAGAAGATTGTAATAAAGATTACTCATCGCTATATTATTTTTTTATTCTTATTTTATTTTTGAAGAAGTTTATCGCCTAACTATGAGGGTTTGTTGTAGTTTTTTTCTGTGACCGCGATTGTAATGGCGTTCTTTGATTCCTTTCTCCGGTTTCTAAATTTAGACGTATAATGATAATAATACTCGTTTATAAAGAACTGATTTATAGGATTATTCGTACTATACATCCAAAGAATAATATTTACGACAGAGATATTTCAGAGACTAATTAAACATATTTGTCGTTGACATATTTATTGTCAAAGCAATCTGTTATATATGACTTTTACATGGCAAACTAAGACACGATACAAGTGTGTTTTGTAAATGGATGTACTGAAAAGTTTGAGCAACCCAATCCATACTAATAAACAAAGTCGATAAACAGCAATCGATGAAGGCTAGTGCAGATCGCGGAGATATATGACCTCACGCCACCGGCAATACAGAACGATGGGTTAGCGAACAGCTGCTTATGGAAAGATATTATTCGACGCTGAAACAAAACCCGTGTAAAATACCCCTTGCATAATTCCACCAATGCCAGACTCCCCCTTTTCTGCGCAGCGGGAAGCTCATTTATTCGCCATGCCGACGAAATATGACACAAGTGAATGTGTTCAGGCGTACCCGCGACTATGTACCCAGGGGAAGTTCCGATTAGTACCATTTGTCAAAGTTTATATAGATCCACATCACATTTTTTCCCCATCTTGAACGCTCACTTTTATGCAAATCCAAGGTGTATAAATCGATAAAATGAACAATTCAGTATTACATCGCCCAGGCATCGTCTGTATACCACCGAATGTTTGAAATTTTCTTCCAGAAAGAAATCTCATTGCGCCCATTAATACCTTTATGTATTTAGTTAAACGACTTCGCATGTGTGTTTGTTACCACTTAACACTTTTACATTGGAAGTAGTTTTTGTAATAAGTTGTCATCAGAGAGTTACAATTACAATGAAGGAGATGGTGCTTTACTTAAAGCTCCTTTAGTTAAGAAGATACACACATTGTACTATTTCATCATTGAAATGCAGCGCGAGTTTATATCGAGGTGTGAACAATAATCTAAAGAGCAAACGGGAAACTCGCATTTAGTTCACAACTCTAACAACAAACCCGCGTCAATCAGTGTGTTTATTCGATTAGCGTTTTTCAACTTAAAAAGAAGCAAATATCACGCTGATAAATACTTCTTTTTTTTAAATATTTGTATTGCAGAGCGAGTAAACTTTCAGACAGCGGGTAGATTACAAAAATAAAGTGCTTTCCACTGGGGCTGAACACAGGAAAATCATGATTTTCGAACTGTTTTTGACGTGTAACAGAGGTGATCAAATTTGACAATAAAAAGGAAACGGGAAAGTATTGTTTGATTCACCTTATTAGCACACCCATGGAACACTTATGTAATATATTTTCTGGTGATATCAACGGCTAAAAAAATAAAGAGAGAAAAATGGTAATTTTATACAATACATTATACAGCAATATACTATAGCCATATACGAAGGTTCACCGCGACGATCGCCTTATATGGCGCATGCGCAATCCTCGATGATGGTATTAGCTGGTCATGCTGACCAATCATGACAAAACTTCTCCTTTGACGGTCAAGGGTGGATTTCGTTCTGTATGATGTGTTTTAGTTATCGCATGTATCAATTACCTTCAATATTCAACCCGGTTTGATCAAAACATTCTGTAAGTTAGTCCCGAGTAAAGGAGTCGCTCGTAACTGGTTAGATAAACGTTAAGGTCTGCAGCTGCAGGGAATGATTTAGTGTTTGGCTGCAGCAATTTACCAATACACACACGCCAGACAAATTTATTTGATCTGTTTCAATCAATCCATTTCATGCTATGTCATTAGCTCTTCAATGGTAGACTAGAACATTCCTCCAACAACACACGATATAAAACATCCCACCATATTCAAGCTTCATCCTGCACTGTTCAATTGAGTCTCCTAAAAATTGTTAGTTGTGATCTATTTCTGTCATATGCAGAATGGGTGACGTTTCAGCCGTGTGATGCAAATGCTACAAGCTCGAAGTGACGATAAGCCTTATTTCCAATACAGGGGGCGAAGTTCAAGCAGTTTTATCTCTGGAACTAGCAGCACACATATGTATGTGAGCATGGTCTCCGAGTCATACACGATTAACATGGGCATAGTTGGGAGGAATCATTTAAATTTTGGGAAAATATATTATTCTGCATGCTGGAGTTAATGATCTTAGTGAATATTATCGTGTAGAAATGATGCTGTGTTACATATATTAACAGCATCGACTTTTTAATTGACAGTTAAAACACATTTAGCTAAAATATCAGTAACCTAAGCTTGCATACCTATATCGTCACATTCTTAACACATTGCCTTTTGATGTGAAAATATACCGAACAATTACTCACACAATATGCATTTGCAAAGGCAGCCAGGTCGCAAAAAATACATGTGCAAAACGTTCTGAAAAATTATCATGAACGAAAAAAAGACGAAAAAAAAATCCTACAGAAGAAAAGGAACACGCTGAAGTCACACTTGTAGCTATGGGCTGTGGGAACCTTGATTACAACGTGTCCGGACGTTTTATTTGAAGAGAACTCGCTCTGAGCATATATTAACAATCATCAATTTAGAATGGCCAAACATTATTGCAAAACATAACCACGAGCAAGTGCATACGACATTAATTTCTTGCTGTGATACAAGAGAGCTGCAGCATGTGAAAAAAGCAGTTGATAAGCAATTTCTGCGGAATGAGTTATGATTTTTTGGTTTCGCAAAGTTGGTATATATGACAAAAATTCATGAGTTTGTAGACAAATTTGTGGTTAAACATACAAGCTCGACACTTTAAACTTTCAAAGGAGAGTGAATACGCGCTTCCTTCATGATAACATATTTCTCGTGTAAAATTTTAAAGAATTATGCAAAATAAGACTTAACAGTCCATGCACACGAGTAGTGAATGAATTGAGAAAATTTTTGTTAGAACCATAACAGAAACATACAGTCCAACTGTAAAATAACATGGACATATACATAATGCAAGTGATCAGTATATATCAACTGATCAAAGTTCCATAAGATATGATAAAAACAATCCCCATTAGCATGTTGAAAACTATACGCCAAGAACGTTTAAAGTCACCATATGCGAACATCAACTTCTATCAGTCCGCAACAGCACATGTCATACTTAGCAATCAAAGTTATCACCTACAGAGAGATCCAAATATCTCATCATATGGGCGTTTGATACGCAGATATACAGATCATGGTGCGCGCTCTGTATGTACAATTGCTCCCGGTTGTTGTTGGAGCTCCCCCTATGTTAATATATGGAAAAGTGTCACTATGTGGATAATGATTTTAACCTGCCAATCTGGGAGAAATCGGGCGAATATGTTTTATACCCTTAGAATCCAGGAGTAGTAAATGTACGCTTATATTCGTATCCGTTTGGCAATATAATTGGTTACTGTGAAAATGGTACGTGTGAGTACATTGACATGCACCATTTAATAACCCTGAACATAAAGGGAATATCGCGGATTTTGTAGCACATTTTAGAAAAAAAGCATATAAATTATATTTAGCCTATTCTTATGGTTTAACTATTTGAAAATAATAACTCTGTCAAAATTTATCAAATTGCTGTTCTTGGTTGATGTTACTGTACAAAATCCCCAGCTTGAAGGAAAGTGATAAAACATGGAAAATGATCCGCAAAGTCCAAAATCACCAGCGGTCTACCTTACCTGGTGATGGAAAAACATATGCTTCCTCATATACATGTAGGCGCATAAGATAAAAAAAGTGACATATACAACTAAGCAACCCAGGTTGCACACATGTAATCAAGAAAATGAAACCGGACAGTGAATCGGAAAAGATTTAATATAAGTTAATGGCATTACAAGACATAGAAAGATAATCTGAAAATACGTAAAAACAGCATCACGGCACTTCTGCTTGACATGTAGACCGAACAAATCAAAATATTTTCTTTCTGTAGTTCCCGGCAACACTCTTCCCAAAGGCTTCTCTGATCAAAATCGATTAAACACTTATAAATTATTTTTATGGTCGAGGGTTCATCAATGTATATAACACGTCATACTTAATACATCACTCTTTTGTCATGTAATTTGTATATCACAAAATATTTACCATAAAATTATAGAGCCGCCCCACCACGCTACATTTTATATTGACAAGATCTTACAATTACTTGAAAAAAATTAATTTATTCAACGCTTATCGCAGAACAGTGGTGTATCATGATACTCTTGTGGAAACGGATCATCTATAGGCCACATGCTTTTGTGTGTACGACGGCGTTCCCAGCGTCGACATGTTTTGCCAAAAGATCAGCGCCGTTTAGTCTCACAGCATAGAATCTTTGAGCAACATCTTGACCTAATTTTAGCATTTTTTTTATTATTCAGAGATTCAAGAAAGTAATGTCAAAAATAAAGAAATTTGGGAGTTATGCAATGATACTTCTGTGTAACGGTGGGTGGTGAAGGGGAACCATAAGGGGGAAATAAATCTTTTGAGAGAGATTTTGTTGCCATATTTTTTTCGGAAAATTTTAGCTTTGTTTTTAGGTTTCTGATTTTGTTTACATTCTATTAAGATTGTGCTTATAGGTTGCGTCTTGGTTACCAATAGTTTCATAAATAGGGATACCATAGCAAACGCCAACCAAGCGTTGATCGCTCGTAATTGCCTTGTTTACTCGATAATGCTGACACCTTCATGATATATTTTTTGGAAACTTTGATATGATGTGAAGCTAAATTTACCTCGAAGTTTCTGCTTTTCCATCATTCATATTTTTTATACTTAACATCGATCGAAGATGTGTCTGCCATACATCATTTTATCTTGTCTACTATAACTCTCGTGAATTTCTTTCTAGTGGGTTTGTGTACCGTATGCATATACTGTTGGCTCAACCACCGCTTCACAGCAGATATCGTTATATTCAAACCTGATCTTTCTGCAGCAAGGTTCAGTGCATTCGTACCTGCATAAGCAGATGGACTAGACAGCTTATAGTACAACTGTCTCAAAACAGTACCCATTGCTGTGTTGGGAGCCAAATGTTCGCACATTAAGAGTTAACTAAATGACAAGACTCTAAATGTAAGACAAAATATAACAGAACTTCATTTGTATTTGATGAGGATTATTATTATTAAAATCATAAAGGCAAAATGGATACATCTTTTTCAAACAATGACACAAGTTATTATTTACATTACAATATCACAGCGACGATCAGACACTTCAGATGTTACAGCACTCATGGGGAGGATCAGTTGTTATTTACATTATACAGCTGCTACATGTCCGTTTTTAAAGATTAGCAATAATCCTTCGAGCGAATTTTTATCGCTGTAATCATCCCCTGCTTCCAAGTGGCCGTTTTGAGTTCTGTCTCTCTCTAATCCTCGCAGTCATATTTCATCAAGTACATGGGATGGACAGGTATTTCCGTTTGATTATTGACGAAGGCTGTAAATGTTTTCAAGGCATCCTCCTCATCAACACGCTTCAACGCCTTCTCGAAGTACATTTCGATCTGCTCGTCTTCCTCTATCATCATACAGTCATGATGATCCTGGCTAGGATCGTCGATTTCACATCCCCCACACTTCTCCTTGCTCACTTCGGCAATCAGGGGTACGATCTCCCTTATGTACGCCTTCATAATAGCGTTGTTCAGGAATGCCTTCCTCCTATTGGCATTCTTTGTAGACGGCACTCTCAACATGTCTTCCCCATTAAAGAATTCCTCACCACACAACTTAAGGCTCTCTGTCATCTCCTTTAGGGCTCCGTCAATTTCGGGTACTCTGTATTTCAAACCTGCCCAGAGTACACTGTCCAATGAAATTCTCTTAGAGGTAGGGAAGATCTTCCCACTCCGTTCGCCTTTACTCCAGTGACGTAAGTGAATGCACGTCTTCTCCTTGAACACACTGCGGCTCATATATATGTCCTCATCGAGATGAATAGGTTCAGACGTGTCCTTCCCATTGTTCACAAAGGTGTCTATCGTAGACATGTAAAATTTAACATTGTCCCAGGCTTTCACACTGAGAGTTATCCCTCTCACCGGTCTAGAGTCTGGCACATCGCAGCGGTTGAGAATACACACTAAGGCAATACCTTGCTCTCCGTGAACACTTGCAGAGACTTTGTAGGCGAGGTGAAACATCTCGAAGAATAAATGTATAAACTCTCAGTGGAGGTATAATCCAGCACTCATTCCCCCTCACACCACAACCTCGGTCACATGATCAAACATGGCCGAGTTTTACCTTCGCCCCATTGGTTAACCTCTGTTAAGTATTTGTAAGCCTACTTAAAACAGTTCTCAACGCTTCCAAACAGCCCGAACCCATTCTATTAAGAGCTATGTACACGGATTATAACTATACACACATGATTATCTCCAACATGTTTGCTCATCTCATCCGATTATCACTTCCAGACGTCGCACTCCATCGAATAATCTAGAGGATGTTACGTCATCTCATCCGAATTACAAGACACATGTCGGTTAATCTGGATGTTACACATCATCTCATCCGATTATCACTTCCAGACGTCGCACTCCATCGAATAATCTAGAGGATGTTACGTCATCTCATCCGATTATCACTTCCAAACGTCCCACTCCATCGGATAATCTGCAGGATGTTACATCATCTCATCCGATTACAAGTTACGTCATCGGATAATCTACAGGATGTTACGTCATCTCATCCGATTACAACTTACGTCATCGGATTACACCACGTTATGTCATCTAATCGGATTAACATTTCCAGACGGCCACTATCACTCCCATTAGGACCCTCCTACTACTTTCCGTGATATACTGCATTGTGTGCATAATACAAACATTCATCCAAGTTATCGAACAGATCATTCATTGATTAGTATATCTCTAAAATTTGAAAATCTTCAAAGAGGAAAAGGGTTCTGGAAATTCAATAACTCTTTACTCAAAGACAGGGCCTATGTAGATGCAGTTAAAACAGTTATAAATGAAACAATACAAGAATATAAGGCTGAGGGGGATAATTTTCAGGAGAATTACACTATTAATGATCAATTGTTATTTGAGGTTATACTTTTAAAAATTAGAGGGAAGACTATAGCATATTCGTCTAATAAAAAACGACAGTCAAAAGTTAAGGAAACCGAACTATCGGCTAAATTACAAAACTTAGAGGAAAAACTAGATAAAGAGAATGACATTGATTACAAAAATACAACACTGCAAGAGATAAGAACCATAAAAGATGAATTAGAAAAAATAAATAAAAATAAGGTTGATGGCATAATTACTCGTACAAAAGCGAAATTGTCAGAATATGACGAAAAACCGACTAAATATTTTTTGACGTTGGAACATCGAAATTATATTAAAAAATCAATTACTCGGATTCAAAATTCTGAAGATAAAATCATTACAGAACCAAAACATATATTAGAAGAAACCAAAAGATATTATAAACGACTTTATAGCAAAAAAGAAACTAGTCTAGTTAATTTAGATGAGCTATTGGGAAATAAGGTGTCTAAATTAAATACAGAACAATCAAATGATCTTGAAGGGGAATTGTCCAAAGAGGAGATCTTGAACGCTTTAAAAAAGATGAAGAACGAAAAAAGTCCAGGATCGGATGGCTACACAGCAGAATTTTTCAATTTTTCTTGGATAGATCTGAATAAATATTTATTGAATGCATTGAATTATGCGTATAATAATGATTCTCTATCAATAACACAGAGACAAGGAGTCATTACATGTTTCCCGAAAGAGGGTAAACCAAAGCAATTTCTGAAGAACTGGAGACCCATCACTCTTCTTAATATTTCTTACAAAATTGGGGCTGCAGCAATCGCACAAAGAATAAAAAAGTATTTACCTCATCTTATAAGCGAAGATCAAAACGGTTTTATTCCCGGAAGATATATTGGGGAAAACACAAGATTAACATACGATTTAATGCAATATACCGAGGATCACCATTTACCTGGGATGCTATTACTGCTTGACTTTGAAAAAGCTTTTGATTCCGTGGATTGGGCATATTTGCATCAAACAATAGCATTATTTAATTTCGGTCCGTCTATTCAAAACTGGATAAGCCCGAGATTTTCTCGTGGCTGTCGTCAGGGAGACCCCTCTCACCTTACCTTTTCTTGTTGTGTGCTGAAATTCTTTCAATTATGTTCAGAAACAATAAAAACATTAGTGGAATTAAAGTAGATCATGAATTGATATTATCACAATATGCTGATGATACGACCATATTTTAGATGATTCTCAGAAGAGTTTATACGCATGTCTCCGAACTTTGGAGATCTTTGAACAAATTTCAGGTTTGAAAATGAACGCCGATAAAACTAGGGTTATTTTGATTGGTTCCAAAAAGTACTCTGATATTAAATATAAAACAAAATGGCACCTCGACTGGAAACAGGATGCCTTCAAAATGTTAGGGCTTGTATTCACTTTAAATTTG
This sequence comes from Hanleya hanleyi, assembly GCA_036873755.1. NCBI lineage: Eukaryota > Metazoa > Mollusca > Polyplacophora > Lepidopleurida > Hanleyidae > Hanleya > Hanleya hanleyi. The sequence goes on along the minus strand of JAVTVY010024875.1, from coordinate 19,502 downwards.
GCAGAAACGGTTGAGAGAAACTATAAAGATAAATTAAGAGAAATTGAAATTATTATGAAAATCTGGTCACAACGTTATTTATCACCACTAGGTAGAATCGTCATTTTAAAAAGTTTATTGATATCGAAATTGAATCATCTGTTCTCTTCTCTCCCAAACCCACCCATGATATTAATTGAGGAATTTCAAAAGAAAATATTCGAATTTGTATGGAATTCGAAACCAGATCAAATTTCTAGAAAGATCGCTAAGCATCCAGTGAAATTGGGCGGATTGAAAGTGCCTGATATATACTATACAATTCAAGCACAGAAAATTTCCTGGATAAGAAGACTATATAAAAAGACTCCCAAATGGGGCAAAATACTTAGGACATATGTTCCTGAAAATCTAAACCTAATAGAGATGGGTAATACAGCGTTAAGGAACATGGTAATACCACTCGTAGGAAACAATTTTTGGAAGGATGTTTTAGTAGCATACGGAGATTTTAAGCAAAAATGCTCCATTGATCGTGCCAGTAAATTCTCGAACGAGTTATTATGGCTTAATGACAAATTCATAATAAATAATAAATTATTATATTATAAACACTGGGATAGAAAGGGTGTGCGTTTTGTCGACGATCTGCTGGACGTATCTGGAAAGTTCCTCTCTATAAATAAGTATAACGATACATTTGGTACTGATGTTAATTACTTGGAGTTTATGGGAGTTTGTCATGCAGTTAAAAAAGCAGCAAAAGATATAGGGATTGAAATGATTAAAGCGCAAACATATTGTCCACTAATATCGCCACATGTACTTCAGCTTATAAAGGATGTAAAAGGCTGTAGGACATACTATGATACTTTATTATCCCCTACATTTATAAAGCGAACTGCCAATTTAAAATGGGAGATCGCTTTTGGAAAAATATTTAGTAGAAATGAATGGCAAAACATATATTTATTACAAAATAATTACAGAGAAGTAAAATTTAAGTGGCTACATTATAAAATTGTGAATAGAATTTTGACGACAAATATCTTTGCTCATAAATTAGATTCTAATGTAAGCAATTTGTGTACTTTCTGTGCAAGTTCAGCTGAAACGATTATTCATATATTCTGGGAATGTTTAGTGATTCGTTCAATTTGGTTTGAACTAGAAAAATGGTTGAGAACGGCAGGGATAAAAATTCAATTTACGCCAGAAAAAGTAATACTTGGATTATTAGGGTTGCAATACAAACCATTGGACTACTTACTCGTTACAATAAAACATTGTATATATCAAATGAAAGCACAGAACAAAATTCCTACTTTCGATGTAATCGTGAGAAAATGAAATCTATATATATCACAGATAAATTTATCAGAAGTAAGAATGGAGATCATAAAATTTTTGACCAATACTGGTCCTCGCTCCATCTTTTATTGGCAGATAATTGAATTTTTTCATGCCAATTCTGCCATCAAGAAATAATTTTCTACTTAATATTAAATTTAATATATCAATAGCTCAACCTCACTCAGTGAAAAGCTGCATGTTTTCTTTGTAATTTGCTGTACTTCGGTAAATATTGTGTTTTGCTTTATATTGCCTGCATGTGTGTGTATGCCTGAAAAATCAATAAAATAATAATAAAAAAAAAAAAAAAAAAATCAAAAAAATCCAGTTCCTACCGTACTAATACGGCCACTCCACCAGAATGCTTTCGCGCATTCTTTTGCTTAAATCTGTCCTGTCTGGCTTTTATAGTAAAGCCCGGGATGGATATATCAGAACCAGTATGGGCATGAGTTTCAATCAGCCCAACTATATCGTAAGCCGTGAGCATCGATAAAACTCTCTGGTCGTGGAGTTTATTCTGACTTATGCCATGTAGTTTGTGTATAAGCCCATTGATGTTCCAGGCACAAATATCTAGTGAATGTTTTCGTTCCACAGTCATTGACAGAGAATAGATAAACAAAAACGGCGAACGCACTAAATTGAACACTAAAACATGCCTCAGATGCAATAGAACCGGGTGACGAGACCTACAATGGATCCTACCCCAGATCATATAATTAAAAGAATTATGGTGATAAATTCAATTCCAGTTACGGAAGTCTGAAGGGCTGGTACAGCTCCATTCAGGTCTATGATTCCACTGACGATATCCGTAACTTTTAATTTTCCTTCTCGGAAAATAGGTATAACCGTTGAACGCGTAGTAGGTCCCGGTATGTTCACCTGAAGAAGAATCCAACTCGTAACTTTGATATCTGGGGGCCTCGTCCGACCCGAGGTGGCTGAGACCCGTGTACCCAGCTAAACGCTGCCCTCCGCGACCAGTCGAATTCGTTCTGGCAACCATGCGCGGTCTGACCGATTGATTATTTCTCAATTTGCGGTTCTTCTGATCCCGAAACTCCACTTGTTGCGTCAACTGATCATTGCTAGTAGAGAATAACGAGTTTTTAGATAGCTGAGGATTGCTGTTGCCATGGATAATCACCCGCACGGCACTGACCAGATTTGAGGCCAGTACTTTCGTACCTGCAGCAGACAGGTAAAGGTAGTCCGGAGAGAACAGATTCGTAATGACATGACCCCTAAGAGAAAGATTGTTGTTGTCCACGAAAGAGATGTCCTCGTATTCCAAGAGCGCTTTCTCCACTCGGGAATTGAACAGAGCTCTCTTGACATCCAAATGACGATCACCAACCGGGGTTAACTTCGATATGAGCACGGATGAGCTTGGAAATGTTGCTCGTAGATCTTCAATCAGTTTTAGAAAGGCCTGTCGACAGTTTCGCCAGCCTGTAAGTTGTTTATACCCGTGTGAATAACCAGGGTGCCACCGTCTTGAAACGATGCAGCTTGTACAGCGGGTAGAATATCTTCGATTTTTGTGGCTCGAATGATAGACACGGGTGATTCAATTCCCCTACTGATAAGCACCGGTTTTAAGTATTTGATGATGGAACTTTCAGCAATAACAACTTTGTGACACCGACTGTCAATAGCCCGCGCCGTAGGTAAGGCTGTCTCAGAAGAAACCGCACAGGGAGAGGGTGATTGATCCTGATGATTAGCTGCTTGGTCTTTCGTCGAGTTACGTGGATTTGCACACACACTGTCTGGAAAAATGTTGTTTGAACCAGTAGCGGGGGATTTTAACACGCTGAGAGTTTTGTTGACAATTTTGTCGTTTCGTCTCACCCGCGGACTTTTGTATTCATCCTGATGTGCCAAAGTTTTTAATTCAGTTTCATCCGGGTCCAATGGGGTAAACCTCGAGGGAGAGGAGAAGTTAAACTCCTTTTAGGCTGGTGAGAGTCATTGTTATGTCAGATTGAGCCACTTTGAGCTCATGCACGGCCCTCGCTATAGTTTTACAACTCTCCCCAAGATTCAGAATGGCATCTTTCAAGGAGACTAGATCCTTTGCAAATGCCCCATGCAAGCTCCCGTGTGCAGGGGATTTGAGTCCCACATTGGCTTGAGGCGCGTTTGCCAAATTTGCCGGGTCAGCAATTAACTCAAAGTATTCACTTACCACAGGCGAGATAGCCGAGCAAGCCGGACAAGTATATTCTCTTGCGGAGTTCTCCACATATTTGGACAACTCGTATGGTGGTAGATTAGAGCAGCTAAAATGTGTCAATCTCTCACACGTGTGGCATTGTAACATACAGTCATCGCACTCCCTTTTACACGATGACAGGGAGCAATAAGAAATTGGAAGTTCACTAGGGCCCTTATCCGTCAAGACAGAGGGACCTACCGAGGCCGCATTTGTAGGGCTGGCCAAATTGCCATCTGGGATCTCTTGTCCTTTGTTCACGGGTCCTGTTTCGGCTAATTCGCCGCCATTTTCTTTCTTTTCCCATTCTGAGTTTGTCATTGCTCTTACCTCACCACGTTTCAGGTCTGACTGGTAAACTGTAAATTCTCCAAACCCGGCTTTTACCAGTACATCCTTTGCCTCAGCGTAACTTCTAAATTTCTGGTGATTTGCTCCAGCCACTCCGAGCACCTGCTCTTTACAGTATGCCCAGTCCGTAAACAACCCACACAGTTTCCCTTTTGTTACCACGTAGAAAGTGGGGTTCGAGTTTCTCCCCATCTTGTTAGTAGAATCTCTACAAATATCCACCAAAGTGTAGGAGGCGTGTTAACAAACAATATTATCCAAATTCAGATCTGAGGACTCAGTCCTTATTGCATCTGTGGCACACTATGTGTAGACGGATTCACACGCTGACCAGTACGCCCGTCATGTTGGCTACATAATATATTATGAGAATCCAAATCAGTTCGTTCAACAAAATTCAAACTACGGCGAGCGAAAAAGCCCATTCTCTAGATACCTGGCCATGGCCAGCGGCTTGGATTCGTGCGATGGAGGATGGTTCGATTTATCCAGGAATAAAGTCCGCTATTAGCCACGTTTTGTGGCACACCCCAGATCATCTAGATTCAGTTCACATATCTCTTTGTGTTAAAAAAGTTTGTTCTTCTCCGGTGTTAATATGTGCCATTAAAAAAATAAATATTAAAGTTGTTTTCAATCACACTTGTGAGAAGACATACCGGGGTTCTCCTGGTGACTGAGCGTAGCACACGAAGGTTCACTTGTGCCAAACCAAAGCACACACACACTAATATCTGTAGAACTCTCAGGAATTGTTTCGATCGAAAGAAATTACAAGATAGATTCTCAGCATGATGATTATACCTTTTCACTGGCATCAGCAACGAATTCACGAATATCATTTTTGAAATTCACCTGTAGGTCAATAATTTAGCCAGTATAACCATTGAATAAGCTTGGGAATTGCGCATTGCACACGAACCACTACTTATGCCGGATCTCTTGTAAGAGTAATTCTGCCGTCACCATATGATTGTTATCTTCTGCAGCCGAAGATATTAATGATATTTAACATTGAGTGTAACAAACACTTGTACTCAAGATGCCATGCTCTTTACTGCTGGTGCATTCTGGGTAATACAGATAGATCATGCATGCGAGCGACAATACCGGGTTCCGGGTATCTGCATAAAGACGCATTCCATAGCATCTCCCTTCTGTAAATTTTTGTTTACAAAAAAAAAAACCCAAAAACGAAAAAGTTATCAAAAAATACTTTTAATCTATAAAGGTATAAACTATAAACTACGAACTTTAAATTGAAAATTTATCCTAACATTGGAGTAACATGCATTCACTCTCGTCCAATATCTTAGCCCTATCTGGCCTGTTGGGGGGGGAGCCAAAATGGCCCCCTAACAAACTTTCTGCGCTATCTCCGGAACGACAAAAAATGGAGAGCTGAAACTCCGTGACTTTATAGTTTATCATATTGGGGTCAATTTGAGCTTATTTGCATAACCCCTTGTGGGGGGCCTAATCGTGTATTTGCGCCTAATCGTGTCGGCACCAAATCGTGTAAAAGAATTGCGCCTAATAACGTGTTGCGCCTAACCGTGTAGGAAATTTGCGCTTAATGGTGGAACTGCGCCTAATCGTGTACGAAATTTGCGCTTAATTGTGGAACTGCGCCGAATCGTGTTCGGAATTTGCGCCTATTTGTGTAATGCGCCTAATCGTGTAAGGAGGCTGCGTCTAATCATGTAACTGCTCCTAATCATTTGAACCATCTGGCTCCTAATTCTGCGTTGCGCCTAATCGTGTAGAAAAAATGCTCCTAATTGTGGAACTGCGCCTATTCGTGTAGGAGATTTGCTCCTAATTGTGAAAATGCGCCTATTCGTGTGAGAAATATGCGTCTAATCGTGGAAACGCGCTTATTCGTGGAAATAATTTTGCGCCTAATTATGCGTTGCGCCTAATTGTGTAGAAAATTTACGTCTAACTGTGGAAATGCGCCTAATTGTGTATAGAGACTGCGCCTAAACGTGCACAACGTGAAGACATAAATAGTATGTAAAGGACGCATAAGGTCAACTTGACCTACTTTCGTAATGTGTGGGGAGGTAACGGGAATTGAATTGAATTGAATTGGATTGAGTTAAATTGAATTTTATTCATCAACTAATTAAAATCATCATTTTATGCATGCATATATATATAATAGTAATAATACGACAGGTAGTAGTCAGCCGGTATATAGTTGGCGGGAATGGAGCCCCAGGTGGGGGCTTGTTCTATCCCAAAGAAACTTAAGAATAAAGTTTGATGTACCTGACAATACAGCTGGTGAAATCAACACATTAGCAAACATATATTGGGCGTACGACATATTAATGGTACAGCAATGTGAAACCAGTTAATTTTCAAGAAGGTATGATTTTATCTTTGATTTAAACAAGGATAACGATTTGATGGTTTTCAGAGTGGAGGATAATTTGTTCCATTCCCGAGGTCCTGTTATTTTGATGGTATGGTAAGCGAGGTCACAAAACATTGTTGCAGAAACTTATAAAACAGGGCTATTCCACCAAGCGCCTCCACTCAAAGCTTCTCAAATTTGGCGATACATATCGCATGCTGATAGCAAAATACGAACGTAGCGTGCAAGATCTATGGGGCTACGTTTCGTAACATGTGTCTAATTCCGCTTAACCCGGGGCTAGGGGCCGTATGAGCCCATGTACTTCAACATCCTCATGGTACTCATATGAACAGTCACAATCAAAGCGTGACTGAGATACATCTTTTTTTAGATGACGACTCTATAACGAATATTATGGATTAAGAATACTGATCAGCGATACGGATTTGATATTTTGGAACATCATGATGTCTTGCCGGCATCATTGAAAACTGTTGACCGCTTCTCTCTTGCAGGAAACAAGCCTATATTTATGTATACTTTTGTCTTTTTGAATTTGGTGCTAATACTGTTATATGGAAATGGAATAGGTCTTTGGATTATGGACGCGGATATTCTCTAATGGACGACGGCTGGATTATGAATGACGGACTAGACGCTTGTAACTATATAGGTTTACCTGTTGGTCTCTTGTCGGGTAGCGGTGGACATCAGATAATTTTCTAAAATAGTCCCGGAACCGTATTGGAATAAATTCAGGATGATATAAGAATTGTTGGATCATAACTGAGCATGCGTATACATTCAGCTTGATAAGCGGTAGTATTTTCAGTGCCACAAATAAGGGATGTGTATGATCAAGCTTTTTGGATAAAGTGATGACGCGCAGTACACGTTTTTGGAGTAGAATTAAAGGATTTAGGTGAGTGATACCCCATAGGATGTTGCAGTAGTAGAAATAGGGAAATATCACGGAGTAATACAGAATGTAAAGCGTTTTCTTATTCACGGACCCTTTTATGTAATTGATTATTCCTGTGTTTCTGGCAACTTTTTTGCAGATGTAATCAATATGAGTTGTCCAGTTTAATCTGTTATTGAAAAATATTCCAAGAAATTTAAAATGGTTGACGATTTCAATCTCTTCTCCAGATATTAATAAGCGTGGTATACTACTGGATCGTTCCTTTTTGTTGGGTGTGATTATCATATAGTTGGTCTTCTTGATATTTAGTGATAGTCGATTACAACAGAACCAAATATGAAGTTTGTCCAGTTCCTGTGACATAATGTTGATAGATTCGTCTATGTGTTCTGATGAATAAACAACGCTTGTGTCATCAGCAAATAAGATAATTTGAAGCAGATCAGTGGCATTATTGATGTCGTTTATGTATAGTAAAAAGAGAAGTGGGCCAAGAATTGATCCCCGAGGAACGCCACTGGTGATATTCTTAGGAGATGGCATCTTATTATTATATGCAACACATTGTGATCTATTTGACAGATAACTCTTCAGCCAGTTGTTTGATGAGTCTCGGAAGCCGTTATGATACAGTTTGGACAGTAATATGCCATGATTGACAGTGTCAAATGCTTTGGAGCGGTCTAAACAAAGTAACAACACTGTAGTCTTTAGCCTCTTTTGCAGCAGCCAGCATATCATATAGGGAAATGGCCGCAAGACAGGTAGAGTGATTTGGTCTAAATCCATATTGCTTTTCGGATAGTATATTGTTTGATTCTAAACATTCGATCATCATGGTTATTGAGATTTTCTCGAGTATTTTGCTGAAACAAGGTAACACGGAAATTGGTCTATAGTTGGCTAGGAGCATAGGGTCTCCAGATTTAAAAATTGGTGTCACCTTGGCGGATTTAAAATCACGTGGTATACTACCAGATCTGAAAGACAAGTTTACAATATGTGCGAGAGTGGCAGAAATAGAGTCCCCTACTACTTTAACCAATGACGTGGAAATACCGTCAAGCCCAGATGCAGATGATTTCAGAGACATAATTACCTTTAGAACATCACTTGGGGATACAGTTGAGAAACTGAAATTATATCGATTGGGAGGGCCTAAGTAATCTGGAGTGACTAAGTTTGGAGTGACAGTGGGAATTTACTGTCTAGGTTAGATGCAACTGTACCAAAGTACTCATTGAATTTACCTCTGATTTCTTGATTATCAGTGATTTCGGAGTTTGATGATGCTGAATCTTTCTTTCGATTTAAGAGTTGCGTTAAGATCTTCCATGTGCCTTTAATATCCTGGATGGACTCTTTAAATTTGGTTTCAAAATAATTCTTTTTAGATAAGGGGATGGTATGGTTCAATTTGTTTCTGTATGTTCTGTAATTTCATTTTGGTCGGAGAGGTATTCTCGATATAATTTATTTTTCTCATGGATAGAGGTTAAAATACCATGGGTAATCCAGGGTTTAATAATACGCTTCGTAGGAGTCTGGAAAGTACATTCGTTATATGCAGAGTTTGGAAAGTAACATTCGTTATATGCAGAATTGAATTTTAAGAGGAATTTGTCCAGGGCCTCTTTAACATCGTTGTCTTCGTGAATGATATTGTTCCAATCGGTATCCTTCATTAAATGTATGAAGCGTTCCTTTTGTGCAGGGACGACACGACGGCGTGTTATTGTAGGAAGACATGGTTTGCAGTTGGACGTCGTCTGTAATATATGAAAAATCGGAAAATGATCTGTAATATCAGTTAGAAAAATTCCTGAAAGAAGATTGTCTTCGTGGTAATTAATAAATATGTTGTCTATCAACGTTGCTGTGTCCGATTTAACTCTCGTTGGCTTTGTTATTTGTGGGAAAAAATAATGCGATTTCAGGATTTCGAGAAATTCTTTTGATGGACCATGTACGTCAGTTTTAAACAGATCGATATTAAAATCCCCCATTAGTATACATTTCTTACCTTCGATTGCAGATAATTTAAGAATGGAAGACAAATGGCGGTTAAAAATATTAACATTCTTTCCTGGGGGTCGATAAAATATGCCGAGTATGTATTTGGTGGTGTTAAAATCTATTTCTAAAAAAGTGATTCAAATTCGCCATATTCATCGAGAACTGACACGTGATCAAGAGATTAAGGTCACTATAGTTCCGGGACTTCCGGTCACGTATTCCTCCGCGATGATGCGGTCTGGCGATGATGCGGTCGCGGGAAAAAGCCACCGCGGATAGAAAGTAGTCTCAAATACGCGGAGAGCCGGGGGAAATTCTCTGGCAATCTTCGCCAATCTTCGGGACATTTTGGGGCGACAGGGGCCCCTAGTGGACCGATTGAGTCGAATGAGGTGTCAAATTGAAGCGCTCGTCCAGGGCGATCACGTCATGGGTGGGTGCATGTAAATTGAGGATTTGTCCCGAAAATATAAAAGCGGAACACGGATTTTACCCCTAAAATAGGGGAAAACTCCTATTAACCAGGTCCAAAAGGGCTAATATCGGTGTCCGGCTTATCGGGCCTGCCTATCAAGTCATGGATGGGTGTACGTAAAATGAGGACTCCGAAAATATAAAATGCTGGAAAATGCCTGTATGGGGTATGGGGGTGGTCATTTTTTGTGGATTTTACTGTGGGTTGTGGTGTCTTGTTTTCTTCGTCTCACCACGTAGAACACGATGGGAAGGGTCTCGGAGCTAAGCGGTGAAATTTGCCGAAATGTTCCGGAACCGGATAGGTCTGTATATAGGCCGATACTGGCTCAGTGGATAGGTCCATACTGTGAAACTTACTCCTGGACATTGCGATATGGGTTGTGGGATCTTGTTTTTCACGTCTCACCACGTAGAACACGGGGCGGGTTCCCGAAGCTAAGCGGTGAAATATTTCGAAAAGTTCACGGAGGTTTGGACAGGCCCATAGGGCTACTGGCTCAGTGAATAGGTCCATACTGGACAATTCACACATGCTCATTGCGATATGGGTTGCGGAATCTTACGTCTGACCACGTAGAACACGATGGGAGGGGTTTCGAAGTTAAGCGGTGACATTTTTTTGAAAGGTCCAGGTACCGGGTAGGTCTGTATATTGGCCCATACTGGCTCAGTGGATAGGTCCATACTGGGAAATTGACTCCTGGACATTGCGATATAGGTTGTGGGATCTTGTCTTTTCACGTCTCACCACGTAGAACACGATGGGCGGGGTCCCGAAGCTGAGGAGTGATTTTTTTTGAAAAAGTTACTGCGCGCATGCGTAGTGGGCAAATAATGCTGGGTGAACGTTTGGGGTCTAGGTGAGCCCCTATTGATCCGATGTTGTCGAGTGTGGTTTTATTTTCAAGCTCTTGTGGAGGAGCATCCGACTGGACTTATGTATCGTTCGTTTTCTTTATTCTGCGCATGCGCAGTCTGGTGGTAGTATACAAAGCAGACATTCCGGGGGTGCGGGTGTGTGTGTGTGGTAGAGGTGGACCACTATTGGTCCAAATGGGTCATGGGAGGTGTCAAAGTGACGCTTTTGTGGGGTAGAGTCAGAATGGCGTGTTTTTTATTGTAAGTCGCGTCAATCTGCGCATGCGCAGTTGGGTGTAGTAAGTAAAGTGGTCATTTTGGGGGTGGGTGGGGTTGTGTTTGGGGTAGAGAGGGACCATCCTTGGTCCGAATGCGTCGTGTGGTGTGTCATTTTGTAGCTCTCGGTATGCAGACCACCATTTGAGGCATGTCCACGTGAACGGTGACGTCACTGGTGACGTCATCAGTGGAAGTATTAGCGAAAGCGGACATTTTGGGGTGTGTAGGAAAGCGTTTGGGGTAGAGATGGACCATCCGTGGGCCGAATGCGTCGTGTGAGGCGTCACCTTGTATCAAGGCCTGCCAACGCCAAGCTTAACGTTTCAACGCCCTGGTGAATTAGTCCTGAGGCTCTGATTTTCAAGATGGTTCATGAAATTGAGACTAATTCATGGAAATGCGGTGACGCCCGTCAACGACTGTCGTTACGCCTTAACGCCCATGATGTAGACCGGTGAGAGAACAGCAGCAGCAGCAACAAGGATGACAGATCAGTCATTTTATTATCGCCTCCAGCACATCATACCCAAGCTGGGGGAGCTGCGATGGGTATGTTTACAATACAAGTATCCTTTTGTCCAATCAGAGGCCGCCATTTGGCGCTGCATCTGTCATATTCTTTCTTGCCCGTTAGATGTATTCTCTGCTGCTCTTGTCCAATCAGAAGTCGCCATTTCAGAAAGTTCCATCTTCGGCCATGTTCGCTCTGATCCGTTTGTTCTAATCGTCGTCGAGCAGAAATCGATTGTATAATCTGGCTGTTATCAAAATGTAAGAATTTCCGATTTCGTCGATACATCCGACCATTCCGAGATTCAACCAGGTAAGCAAACAGTCCAACTTTGCCAACACCTGAACCCTGTTCCCATGGCGATTTGAGATTCAGACTTTGCATGCGTATTGGATCATCAATTTCAGGCTCAGGTTTTGCATGTTTGTCGTAGGCTAATTAGGCTTTCTGCCTACGGACTGTGATGTTTTCAGTTGCTCCTCCTATAACCTGCGGTTTGAAGAAAGCTTCTGCAGTAGGCATTGTTGTTTTTGTCCTTCTAGACATAAGTCTCTGCACTGGGCTTGATCCTGTGATGTCAGGGGTGTTGCGCCGCTCAAGTAATGCCATGTGTATGTCTTTGTTGTCATGTTTCGTTTTCCAGCAGTTTTTTCGCGATTTTAACAGCCGACTTAACTTTACTGTTGCTCCGAGAGTGATATGGAGAGGTGGTGGTATGGTTGAATTTCCACTCGCGTGTAAATTACAAGCGTCTAGTCCGTCATTCATAATCCAGCCGTCGTCCATTAGAGAATATCCGCGTCCATAATCCAAAGACCTATTCCATTTCCATATAACAGTATTAGCACCAAATTCAAAAAGACAAAAGTATACATAAACATAGGCCGAGGCCCATTGTCAGTTACCATATCCACGATTTCATGTCGCGCGAAATGAGATTTTAATGCTGCAGTAATCGAGGCTGATGTGTTTTCATCCAAGTCCAACTCGAAATAGTCACTATAATGGTCAAAAGTTACAAGATAGCTTTCATCATGGAGTATGAGCAGATCCTTTTGGGAATCTGGGAATCTGGTGTGTAATTAGAGGCTATTTTTACTGCTTAGGAATGATTCTTTACAAGTACCACAGGTTTAGACACAGCCCTCAAATTCACCAGCCATCCCAGGCCATAAAAGGGCATCTCGCGCTCTCCGCACACATGCGTCTGAACCGAGATGACTTGTACGAGGTATGTATGTAACATGCAGATTGCACTTTTGAAGGCAAAGGAGCATTCGCTGAAGTCGCTTTGGCGATGTGTGAATCGACTTTGAGAAGATCGGGACCAATGGTTTATGGTCCGTCTGTATGTTGATCAGGTCACGCCCATGAAGATACTGGTCAAATCGGATGCACGAAAACAGAATGCCAATACTTTCTTTCTCAATCTGAGCGTACCGACGCTCAGTCTCTGTTAAAAACCTTGAAGCAAACGCCACTGGCTTGCCATTCTGGAGCAAAGTCGCTCTCAATCCAGACTCTGACGAATCACAATGTATGGTGAATTCACTGTTCATGCCGTAATATTTAAGGAGTGAGAAGGCTTTAGTTTGCTGACTTTCCCACATGGATTCAACTTGTTTCTCTGTAAAACGACGGTGCGGCTCGCACACCTTCGACACATTTGGCCTGAATCTGGATAGGTAACTCACACACCCGAGGAGACGCTGGACTGCCTTCTTGTCGCCTGGGGGTGGCCTGTTGTCTACCGCAGAAACTTTGATGGATCCGGGTTTAAACCACCGCAAGTAAGAAGTTGACCCATATACGGCACTTGGGTCATTCTTAATTTCATTTTCTTCTTGTTGAATTTTATGTTCTTTTCCCGTGCTCGCATTAAGTAGGTTGCGTTCGTGATCCGCTAGAGCTACATCCATGGTCTCGCCGCTTCAAAACATAAAATGTTATCCGCGATGACTTCCACGCCATCGAGGCCTGAGGGAGCCTCGTTCTGGCGGCGCTGGTACTCTTCAGGGGCACTTCTAATTTCTTGTGGCATCCTCAAGTAACGGTATCTCCCAAAAAGTGTCCAAAACGTGGCCAGGAACGAGCTCTCTTCATCGAGTTTTACTTGGTAAAATCCATCTTTGGGATCCAGAACAGCGAACTTTTTTGCATTCGATAGCTTGGGTAATATTTCATCAACCGTTGGCATTTGGCATTTCGACCGCTTTATGGCTTTATTCAAGTCTTTTGGATCAATGCAGAGCCTCAGTTTCCCAGGCTTATGGACAGCTACTGGACTGCTGATCCAATCTGGTGGCTCAGTGACCTTGGCAATTATGCCATGTTGCTCCATTTTATTGATTTTGTCCTGTAGTTGTCATTCAAGCGGCACTGGTACACGAGGAGGGGCATGCTGCACGGGTTTGATGCTTGCGTTGATCTCTATGTGATACCCATCTCTATGTGCCTGTGAAGACATCGCCATAATCATCATGATCTGCTGCTGAGATAGGGTGTCATAGCCTTCGTCCCTTATCATGTTCACTGATTTATCAACACCAAGTGAAATCCAGCCTTGTTTCACGCATACATTGGCGTCAATAATGGGCCATAGCGCCTGGTCCAGGATGTCGAAAGTTACATTGCATTTATGCCCACCGTCTTGGCCCACGGTTAATGTATATGACCCAAGTGAAGTTATTATGCTGCTGTCGAACAGCCTTATTTTCCCACTACTAGGATCTAATTTCACATCACCAGCTGGCAGAGTGTTCTGGAAATCTGCACAGGACATTGTACTGCAGGAAGCACCAGTATCTAGTTGTACTGTCGATGTGGTAGGGTAGTCAGTGTGAAAATTAAGGGGAATCATGAACGAAGATCTGGCTTTGCTAGTACTAACAACTCCCATGCGATCAACCGTGAAGATTGAGTCATCCGCTTCATCGCCCGAATATTCGCTACTGCGAAGATCACTAAGTTGGCGCAATGTCTTAGTTCCCTTAGCACGCATCTTGTTTCCGTCCCCACCTTGATGGCACACCGAAGCGAAATGATTTCCTTTAGAAAATTACAACAATTTTTTTTGAAAGCCGGACATATGAATGTGTCCTTAACTTGCGCTGAGCCACAGTACAGACAAGTGATAATTCTGTTGGATTTCTGACCACCCGTCATGCCAGCATTCTCTCCTGGCTTTGCCTGTGCATACATACTGTCATGATTTTGTTGATGGGCAGTGTGAACCGTGCCAGGGTTATCAACTGCGGTCACACATAACTGCTCCCTGTGAGTCCTAGCCTGTTCACTATCTCGCAGGGCTTCAATACACCTTTTCAGAGCATAAACGATCTCGTGGGTACCTATGACTAGCCTACCTCTCAGTAAACTATCAGACATATTTTCAAATTCACACGAGTCTGCTAGCTCACTACGTACTGATCGACAATTTCATGTTCTGTCTTATTTGCATAACCAAACTTTACTGGTTCAAATAAAAGATGTTTTGTGGGATGAAGTGATCCCGCAGTCCCTGTAGAATTCGTGCAGGATCTTTTTTGCCTGCGGCCGACAAACTACATTATACTGCACAAGGCATGCTGCTTGTACCTCTGGGATTTTTTTATTCAGTTCAGTGGGTTCATACTCCATGTAAGTATCACAATACAATGCATACAATAGCCAAATCTAGAAACAACAATGTGTCTAGACTTGAGCCTTTTCAGAGGCACAAAGACTCAGGCAATGGCTTCCTACATGAAGCATCTACCGTTCAGTGCACAGGCCGGCAAAACAAGAGTTTTTGGGGCTGTGGACGGTGGTATTACGGTGAAGTGCCGAAATATGGGGTCTCTATATATAACCCCGTGCTTTAAATAAAACTACAACAACGTCTGAAACACACTTTGGGTGAATCAAGAAATAAACGGTTTACCGTCAAACAAAATACATCAGCATATTCTACGAGTATCACTTTATATATTCCCGTCTTCAAATTAGTAAATTTGTGCAATTTTTTACCTTTGCCGGGCGATTCAAAATCCAACGTAACGGCTCATCCATCCCGGAACAACGAGATTATAGCGGGCTTCGTTCTCAATTCTGACTGGTCAGTAGCGACACGACTCCGGCAAAGAGGTCACACACTGATCAGCTGAACAATCAGAATTGAGAACGAATCCCGCCATAATCCCGCTATTCCGGGATGGATGGACAGTTACGTTGGATTTTGAACCGCCCGGCAAAGGTAAAAAAATATTAATTTGAGGACGGGAATATATAAAGTGATACTTGTAGAATATGCTGATGTATTTTGTTTGGCGGTAAACCGTTTATTTCTCGATTCACCCAAAGTGCGTTTCAGACGTTGTTGTAGTTTTATATAAAGCATGGGGTTATATATAGACACTTCACCGTAATACCACCGTCCACACCCCCAAAACTCTTGTTTTGCGGGCCTGTGGTTCAGTGGCAGTAATATACATGTAGTAGTCCCATGAGGCTTTAAAAAAATTTCCAGTTACCGGATACGTCTCCCTTGACGTTCATGGGTTGGGGGCGGAGCTGATATTGATAGGAGGCCACATCGAAATAAATTTGTACTCACAAAGTTCGAGACTGTCCTTATGTCCGATAAATCTGTCCGCCCTAGCACACAACACGGCGTAGAAAACTCGATTTTCCGTGCTGCGTTAACGAGAACAGTCATATATCGGTGTTAGTTTGCCACCCAAAGTTCAACCAATGTTGTTGTTGTCAAAGAAAGATGGCGACTGCCACGCATCGATTCCGAATCATGTGGTTGCAAACTGCGGCAAAAAAAATTAGCGTGTGTCAGTCTAGTTTCAGTGAGTGCTTTCTGCGTTCGGAATCTGTCTTCGGAAACTTCAGAGATTTACCTGAAATTATGCGAACCTCTGACACATATGTAACCGAAGATATTGATGATTTAGCATTGAGTGTAACAAACACTTGTACTCAAGATGCCATGCTCTTTGCTGCTGGTGCATTCTCGGTAAAACAGATAGATCATACATGCGAGCGACAATACCGGTTTTCGGGTATCTGCATAAAGTCGCATCCCATAACAATGATTAGGCATTATATTATTTCACGCGTAGGCGCATTTTACAATTATGCGCAAACTGGCTTGCAAAAAGAGGAGTATTTTCACGATTAGAGTTACGATTAGGCGCAATTTCCACAATTAAGCTCATTGCTTCTACATGAATAGGCGCATTTCTGCACTTAGGCGCTGCTTCTTTTTTACACGATTAGATGAATTTTCAGGATTGAAGGCAAATTGTGTAGACGATTAAATGTTGCGGAAAATTAGGCGCAAATGCATGATTAGGCGACACTAAAGGCACAGTCTCTTGTAATAGTTCCATACGAAACTCTATGCTATTGATTTTCAAATGGTTAACCACATCGGTCTGACGAACGGCATAATCCAATATATGTTTTGTTACGTCACTCGATGGAAGAGGGAAGGACGGTTGGACTGGCCATTACACTTTTAACGACACCAGCAATATGGCCAACTAATTAAGCGATAAACTGTTTCAGGGCTCTTGCATGTATATCATCACTGTCAGGACGTCCCCTCTATGATATGTAATGATAATCATTGATCCAGCTTGCTAATTAGATTGGATGACCCAATGCGACCTTAAATTAAGAAATAATGTTTTCATAGGCATGCTCAGTAGTTGTTTTACGCACGGATAGTGTGGGAAATTTTATAATTTAGGGCAAGGGCGAAGCCTATTTCTATTCTATTGCACTACCCAAATTTAGTATCAACAAAGATTATAATGATAGGTTGAAAATATATTTTAAACTTTACAACCTTTCTCCCCGTTCTTGATAAAAGTCGTCCACTGATGCTCCCGTCTCCATTGGCATTGTGCCAATGTCAGTGGACGAGTTTATGTGGTCTCTTAAATGGGGAGTGATGCTGTCAGCTCCGCCAGCTGTGTGGAAATTACGTGGATATATGTGTATTTGTGTCGCTTTGTTAATCAATTTGAAGACGGAAACAACGGTTAAACTTGAGAAAGAAATTTCATCTCGTAGTTTGTTTGTTTTATTCGATTGCTACTCGTATGAAAGCAGACATCCCTTTCCTCATCCGACTTGTGAAATGGAATCTCCCAATGAACACCTGCACCTGACGGGTGTTAATTTCACATAACCGTGCTAAAGGCATGTAATAAAAGCACGCTTATCTCGATGTTATTGTCACAAGTGTTATAGAATATCTCATAAAGATCCCAACTGATACGTTATTTAACTGTAGTATACATTTTGGCATTATTTATGTCACGAGCTTCAATTTGCTACCCAGCTTGTTGTGTTTGTACTATGTTCCAGATTTGGCCTAATTATGAACTAGGATATAACAAAAAATGTCGTTGCCTAGGTTGGCACCCGTCGTATTTTGCATGTACATATGGCAACTATCACCTGTAGCAAAACAAAAATCGCACTCGTAGGCAACTGTAGGGTTGTCTACCGGCCAATGCGGTCCAGGAATAGCTTGTTTCCTTCGGGAAGCGTAAATAAATCACCATGGACATTAGACATAAGAAAATCGTTATCTCTTTTAAGTGTGTGGTCGATTGTAGTTCTTGTCCACTTTGAAGGTAAATCACCCACCATAATTTGCTTCATGCAAGATGCAAAGTGTTTCAGCTGTTTAGAAAAGAATCTACGGTTCTGTTTTAGCACTAATTACTATAAGCCCTAACTATTAGCTATGTAAATATTTCGTTTATCAACTTTGTGTCTAATATATATATAGATATATGTTACCCTGTTATCACTGTTAGTCGGGTCAACATCATGCGCAGCTAACTTCCCTTGTATATTCCCTTATCCACGATCGATACATATTGCGGTACACTGTAAACGTAGGTGTTCAATTATTGAACGCCTAAATGTAACACTTATTGAACGAGTAATTGTGTTCAAATTGTTAACTTCCTTGTTTAGTATTGAACTTCAGCATTCAAGCCATTAATGCAGGTATTCAAATGAGGAACACATTATGAACACATGTGTTCATTATTTTAGCAGACGCATTCAAAGTCTGAGCAAAAGCATTCTAAACTCTAACATAAGTGTTCACAACGTTAACACTCGTATTCAATCTTGAACACTCTCGAAACATGTCGGCGTCCGATTTATTTACAGTGTAGGCATCCTGCTGTGATCTTCTGCACTCTCAAGATACAATAACTTGTACATGTACGTGGATGTTCAATGAAAGGCCTATTTTATGGACTATTTTATTTTTTAGTCTTCGTATGAACACGCATGTGGGTTACTCGTGATGAATTCTTTCTCAAATATGAAGAAGGCGTACGTTGATCATCATAAATCATTATATTCACCCGAGCTTGTCAAATTAAGAGATACAAGTAATTAATCGTTCATTATCAAATTAGATAAACGGCTATAATCAGTCACTCAGAACAATCTGTTCGTGACACCAGTCATCTTGGTGTTTGTAATTATTTAAGCGAAGAATAATAACTCATAATAGGTGAATAATTTGACGTGCACTCATTAGTAGGAAAAGTCCAGTTTTTATACGATACGGTACCCAGAATGTGGTTGACACAGTCGTATTCATTAGATTAAGTTGATGCCGAGCCTTTGTACATAATTGTCGTTTTCCGAAGAAAATAATTCATTTCATATGTCTGATTAGAATGTATTGGGTGTATTTAAGGACGCCAGTTGGTATAACGTTGTGCACTCATACCCCACAAGTTGAGGCAAATCGGCTCAAAATGAAAGGAAATCCCCAACATCCTCATGCACTTTTGACAACCCAATAAAGTAGGACACTCAATGTTATGAGGTATGACTCATTTACTGATGTCAATATTTTATAAAAATTAAGATAGCTTTCCATTGGTTGTAAGTATTCAACTGTCTGTTGGGTATTTTATGATCATGAAGCAGATATTACGAGGCTATTTTATGCCCATCGAGGGATATAACAGTTCCGTTACAACTAAGTATGTTTCTTGATGCCACCTGTTGCAGTCTAATCTATTATTAGTATTTCATGAATCCTCAATTCAGTCATCCATTGTAGATTTTCATGTTTCAGTGTTTGGTGTTTAGCTAAATATATTGCCACTGGGATTGTCCAGTTTCTTGA
>JAVTVY010024874.1:0-91709 GCA_036873755.1 Hanleya hanleyi | reverse complement strand
GGTGATTTGTATCTAATACCGCTTATTCCGGTGCTCGCGGCCGTGTGGTCATATCATCCAAGTTGCCACATGGACAGGTACAATAAAAGCGTACCTGAGATACAACACATATCACGAATCGTTAGATTCTTGGTATTTGCTTTAGAATAGGTTAACCAGAAGACTATTCTGTGAAGTCATGTGACGCAGTCAGTATGTCGGCACCTCTTCCCACTTCCCTTATATGTGTTGTAATCCAAAAGAAGTTTTGTGAAATTTGAAATCTTTGCCAACTGAAACAGCATGTACAGAATCAAATATGGACTAATATGTCCACCAACTGAAAATTCTGTGGAAGGGCCATGTTTTCATTGGTCAGCAGCCCGAGCAATTGGATACTCTGAGTTGATTGAACATCTAATCATATATGGCCGAATACAGTAGGCATGCACTCTGGGAAATTGGATCTGTTTCATTTAAATCAGTCGTTTTACCACTTAGAAATATAGGCAGGTGACCGGCAGTTGTCAAATAAAAGAGAGCAACGCCAGTGATCAAATAAAAGACAGCAACTATAATTTATCGTTAGGAACTATAAAAGTTTAATGAAAAGTAGAACCCATGGCAATTAAATAACCCGTCAAATCATTCTCATCAGCGATGTAGTCGGTTCAAACTTTGGTGAAACGTATTTTATGTTATCAGCTGAGATAAGTGAACTGTACTACAGCAGGACACCTCCTTTTATACATTTTTACCTCAGACGGAGGTCTAGGAGAGCAACGTGAAATCTCCCGCCAAATAATTGTCATATGGGGAACCCACGACTCATAGGATTTCCAATAGGGATTGTCATGGTTCCCGACGAAATTTTGAAGCCAAATTGTTGGACACCATTGAAATAATGAGGTTCCCCATTGCAATGCATTTCAATGGGCCTTGCTTCTGTAGTCGGGTTCCACCTCCCATCATGCTTCACGAGTTACACGTAATGTTGGCCGCTTCCATCGGGAGATTTAACATCGCGGCTCTTCAGCTTCTAGAGATGGACAATGCGATTTTTTGCCGTTTTTCTGTTTATTGCCGCGATTTCATGTCATTACAACATAATGATTCCTAGTACACCACCCGTCATTTCTATATATCGTAAAGTATTTGTCGGCTGATGACTTATGTCGAAGCCAACTAAATAGTCCAAGTTGTTGTTGTTGCATATCAATGCACGCACTGACTGAAAGACAACAGCACAATCGACGATTTTTCTGATACTTTTTTTCTTTAAAAAAAAAAGTTATTCTAAATTTTGCTGATAAATTATATTTCCCGGGGGGGGGCTATTTATTTTGGCATTTGGCAGTTCAATAATTTGATTTTGCAGAAGCATCAAATTGATCTAGCGGCGTGAGTCTGTAAACTTATTTAATAAAGCTGATAAATAATATACATATACTTTTTGTTTGAAAAACATTGTAAACCTTTCCTTTTCATTGATCCTAACAGTTTAGTGATATCCACATTGTGTGCTGTGACACTTGTTGATGAAAAATAATTTGCTTGTTAAAACCTGATATTCTGAAAACGTATTCTGAATTGTAGCTGAAACAAAGGAGTGTCTACATTCCACATGTTGGCCTACATTATTGAGAGGTTTGACTGATAGCATGGATGGAACCTTTCCCAAATATGTTTTTTTTCAGTTTTAAGCCCTGGACATGCCACTGGGCATTTATTTGCCATACGATCACATTTCACATGCTTTGTTCAGCCCCGTGTTCTGGAACCAAACAGACACTATCACTAGATGGAAGAAGGAGATCATGATATACATTTCAGGTTTTACCGATGCCAAATGACTTGAACAGAAGACAATTAGACAAAAAGAAAATCAATAAATATCAATAAATAATAAATTATATAGAAGATTTTCTTGTCTTTGCAAGGGGGACATCAGACACACTGACAACACAGACCATTAATTCAAATTTCACCTTCCATTGGGGAGACAGAAATATTTCTCAAACACAGTGTACGAATTCTCTTTTGTGATCTAATTTTCGTTTGTCAAAATATTGCTCCATAGAGAAGTTACTGATAAAAACAATCCTGTCCTGGATTATGATATACTGGATTCTTATCATGCTCATGCCACTAACATGAACCCCAACAATCCAACCAGTGGTCAAGATCCATCACGGTTCTTCAGAATTCATATTATTGATCACTCATAGATTGGATTAAGTTCTCATAGTACTCAGTTCTCATTTCATACTTTTGCAAATTCTTGTAACATAGTCAGGTCCCAGTTTTATTAAGTATACATATGACAGGTGCGAACTGGTATAATTGATTTCATCATGTTGTGTATGACGAAAGAATGAAATATAATGAAGGCCATGTCAGTGGCGTCCAACACCCCTGATAAGATTAAGCAATAGGAGATTTCGCGAACCCAACACCTCTTCACCGAAGGATAGACTTACATTTGTATTATATCGAGAGAAAACGGACAGATTTGTCAAGAATCGAGGGATAAATCAATCTATCACGTAACTGAATATCAATGTAATGTAATCTACGGGCCCTTTTACTGCCTCCTACATGATTCTAGAAGGTCAAGTATCCATCTAACTTATTCCAAAATGAATGTGTTCTGATCGGTAAATGAATCAGCAATTTGAAATCAGTGGGTCTTGTCCCACTTTGTGATACACTGTCAGTCACCAGGCGTGTTCCATTGTACGGCCATACCGGTAAACAAGAGACTGGTTCCACTGGGCAGTCCTAACCTTCTAACGATCGGTCATGATTTCGTTTTCATTTTGTGGTCATACCAGTCAGGAATCTACGTTCCGACTATAGTGGTACATGTACATCGAAACCACATTAATCGTGGGAAATAAGGCTACTGTCAAGGAAGAAATATATATCCTGATTTGGGGGAGTCGCTGTACTAAAATATTCCTAAAATATATGTATTATAATCGATGAAAAAATGGTTGTTGGTGAGTTATTTAATAGAAATGTCATTAACCAAGTGTTTCCATATTGTCCTGGTTATAGGTCCTCGGTCAGCCGTATTGGCCCTCGGCCTGAGGCCTCGTGCCAATACGGCAGACCTCGGACCTATAACAAGGCCAATATGAAAACACTTGGTTAATAACATAATAATATAAATCATACAACTGATCAACTTGATTAATACAGGTTATATAGGATTTAAATTGATTTAACCCCGTTTATGTTTACATTCTTATTCTCAGCTGTTGATTTAATCGGGGTTTGATTGCATATAGTGAATTAAAAATATTAAGTTTGCACAAAAACAAAATCATGTATGCCCTTGTACCGTAGCGATTTTCCTGTCGGTGGCGTCCAACACCCCTGATAAGATTAAGCAATAGGAGATTTCGCGAACCCAACACCTCTTCACCGAAGAATAGACTTAAATTTTTATTATATCGAGAGAAAACGGACAGATTTGTCAAGAATCGAGGGATAAATCAATCTATCACGTAACTGAATATCAATGTAATGTAATCTACGGGCCCTTTTATTGCCTCCCACATGTTTCTAGAAGGTCAAGTATCCATCTAACTTATTCCAAAATGAATGTGTTCTGATCGGTAAATGAATCAGCAATTTGAAATCAGTGGGTCTTGTCCCACTTTGTGATACACTGTCAGTCGCCAGGCGTGTTCCATTATACGGCCATACCGGTAAAACAAGAGACTGGTTCCACTGGGCAGTCCTAACCTTCTAACGATCGGTCATGATTTCGTTTTCATTTTGTGGTCATACCAGTCAGGGATGACGTTTGTTCCATTGTGTGGCCATAGCGGTCAGTCATAAGGCAAGTTTACATGTAGTTGCCTAGTCATATGATCAGTCATGGTGCCTGTTCCGTTGCGCAGCCATATCGATTACAGCAGTTCACGAGCATATTCGCTTTCATGGCAGGGTTAAGCAATTTGCTTCTGACATTGACTGCAACAATGTGCAAAATATTTCCATCAAAATATTAATGAGCTGTGGAAACCAGGGATTTGATTGCCGATCCAGATTAGAAAGCGCTCTTATCAGTTAACTTGTAAATTCGAAACATGAACCGTTCCCAACGACTGAGACAGCCATCAAATTAAATGGTGAAAAACGATGCCGGCGTACTGAGAAGAAGTCATATGACCCCACAGAAAAATATACGGATTGCATATTAATAAAAACATCACAATAACCAAAAGTGTTTCCAGTGATGATTCGTATCTCACCCACGCGTTTGCTGTAGCTGTTCATGTGGACATCATGAATGGCATGACCACGCGGCCACTAGCATCACCTTGAGCGGTATTAGATACAGATATTTCAGAGCGATGACGGAATAACCTTATCAAGTCATCCTGTTGGAAAACTGTCCAAACGAGGGAGTATTTATAGAATGCAAGTCCGTATAGGTTAGGTTAGGATTGCAAGGCAATAATCGGCATGACTAAATGCTACCTTCCTAATTAGCGGTACAAATTAGGTATTTTAATTTTTCTCCATTGAGAATTTTTCGGAGAATAGTGCCGTCTAATTGAATAAATTCGGGCAGATGGTCGGTTTGGCTTATACTTCTCGCTAAAACGAGCCCGAACGGTGATTTGTATCTAATACCGCTTATTCCGGTGCTCGCGGCCGTGTGGTCATATCATCCAAGTTGCCACATGGACAGGTACAATAAAAGCGTACCTGAGATACAACACATATCACGAATCGTTAGATTCTTGGTATTTGCTTTAGAATAGGTTAACCAGAAGACTATTCTGTGAAGTCATGTGACGCAGTCAGTATGTCGGCACCTCTTCCCACTTCCCTTATATGTGTTGTAATCCAAAAGAAGTTTTGTGAAATTTGAAATCTTTGCCAACTGAAACAGCTTGTACAGAATCAAATATGGACTAATATGTCCACCAACTGAAAATTCTGTGGAAGGGCCATGTTTTCATTGGTCAGCAGCCCGAGCAATTGGATACTCTGAGTTGATTGAACATCTAATCATATATGGCCGAATACAGTAGGCATGCACTCTGGGAAATTGGATCTGTTTCATTTAAATCAGTCGTTTTACCACTTAGAAATATAGGCAGGTGACCGGCAGTTGTCAAATAAAAGAGAGCAACGCCAGTGATCAAATAAAAGACAGCAACTATAATTTATCGTTAGGAACTATAAAAGTTTAATGAAAAGTAGAACCCATGGCAATTAAATAACCCGTCAAATCATTCTCATCAGCGATGTAGTCGGTTCAAACTTTGGTGAAACGTATTTTATGTTATCAGCTGAGATAAGTGAACTGTACTACAGCAGGACACCTCCTTTTATACATTTTTACCTCAGACGGAGGTCTAGGAGAGCAACGTGAAATCTCCCGCCAAATAATTTTCATATGGGGAACCCACGACTCATAGGATTTCCAATAGGGATTGTCATGGTTCCCGACGAAATTTTGAAGCCAAATTGTTGGACACCATTGAAATAATGAGGTTCCCCATTGCAATGCATTTCAATGGGCCTTGCTTCTGTAGTCGGGTTCCACCTCCCATCATGCTTCACGAGTTACACGTAATGTTGGCCGCTTCCATCGGGAGATTTAACATCGCGGCTCTTCAGCTTCTAGAGATGGACAATGCGATTTTTTGCCGTTTTTCTGTTTATTGCCGCGATTTCATGTCATTACAACATAATGATTCCTAGTACACCACCCGTCATTTCTATATATCGTAAAGTATTTGTCGGCTGATGACTTATGTCGAAGCCAACTAAATAGTCCAAGTTGTTGTTGTTGCATATCAATGCACGCACTGACTGAAAGACAACAGCACAATCGACGATTTTTCTGATACTTTTTTTCTTTAAAAAAAAAAGTTATTCTAAATTTTGCTGATAAATTATATTTCCCGGGGGGGGGCTATTTATTTTGGCATTTGGCAGTTCAATAATTTGATTTTGCAGAAGCATCAAATTGATCTAGCGGCGTGAGTCTGTAAACTTATTTAATAAAGCTGATAAATAATATACATATACTTTTTGTTTGAAAAACATTGTAAACCTTTCCTTTTCATTGATCCTAACAGTTTAGTGATATCCACATTGTGTGCTGTGACACTTGTTGATGAAAAATAATTTGCTTGTTAAAACCTGATATTCTGAAAACTTATTCTGAATTGTAGCTGAAACAAAGGAGTGTCTACATTCCACATGTTGGCCTACATTATTGAGAGGTTTGACTGATAGCATGGATGGAACCTTTCCCAAATATGTTTTTTTTTCAGTTTTAAGCCCTGGACATACCACTGGGCATTTATTTGCCATACGATCACATTTCACATGCTTTGTTCAGCCCCGTGTTCTAGAACCAAACAGACACTATCAGTAGATGGAAGAAGGAGATCATGATATACATTTCAGGTTTTACCGATGCCAAATGACTTGAACAGAAGACAATTAGACAAAAAGAAAATCAATAAATATCAATAAATAATAAATTATATAGAAAATTTTCTTGTCTTTGCAAGGGGGACATCAGACACACTGACAACACAGACCATTAATTCAAATTTCACCTTCCATTGGGGAGACAGAAATATTTCTCAAACACAGTGTACGAATTCTCTTTTGTGATCTAATTTTCGTTTGTCAAAATATTGCTCCATAGAGAAGTTACTGATAAAAACAATCCTGTTCTGGATTATGATATACTGGATTCTTATCATGCTCATGCCACTAACATGAACCCCAACAATCCAACCAGTGGTCAAGATCCATCACGGTTCTTCAGAATTCATATTATTGATCACTCATAGATTGGATTAAGTTCTCATAGTACTCAGTTCTCATTTCATACTTTTACAAATTCTTGTAACATGGTCAGGTCCCAGTTTTATTAAGTACACATATGACAGGTGCGAACTGGTATAATGGATTTCATCATGTTGTGTATGACGAAAGAATGAAATATAATGAAGGCCATCAACATTTTCAATGAAGTGAGTTTTGATATTAAATATGTACAAAATTGATTCCAACTTGCAGGTCATGGATTCAGCACTTCTGATATCAGATGCAACAGCACTGTTACACAATGGATGTACCGGTGTGGAAGCAACCGTGGTCCGCCAGATATGAGGGTCCGGGGACCATGGTATCTGGATCTGGGTGCCCGAAGGGCACCCAGATCCAAATACGAAAGTCCTTCCTCGGAAACAATTGTCCCCCTATCAGCAGAAACCAGGGTCCTGTTATCGTTGGAGTCCGGGTCACTGAAATCTAGACAGGAATGTCTCTTCTCATATAAGGGCCCGGACCATGGCATCTGGCGGACTATGGGCGCTTCCACAGCTATGGAAGTCCTCAGAGTCCGGCATACATCAAGAGTCCGGTTGACCTATATATGAAACTAAGGGAATAGTAAAGACTAGAAATTCTGAACAGAGGTTCGGCCAGCAAATCGGTGGTGCAGTGGGTAAAGGCATAGACGGTGGACAGTACAGCAGAAAGTAAGATTGTGGGTTCGATCCTAGTCGAGGTCAGTTGAAAATGTTTGATTTTCTGCATTTCTCATGTACAGCTTTAATACGTCTTGTAAAATTATACCGTCGCATCTTTGTTAAATATATATTTTTTTTTCAGAAAAAAAATAATTTTATGTATTTAAGTCAATATACATATTTACGGTGGCCCAAATACGACATGCTATTAATTTTAGTTATGTATATAGAACGTTTCATTTTGGGTGGAGTGGGGGGGGGGGGGATTCTTTCACTCCTTTCTCTCCACCCAGGTGCAAATGTTTTCACCGGGGTGAAAAGGTTTCCACCTGGGCGCAAACGTTATCACCCTGGTGGAAGCCTGTTTTAACACAGGTGGAATCCTGTTTTCATCCAGGTGAAAATCTTCTTACCCCGGTGAAAACGTTTCCACCCAGGTGAAAACCTTTTCACCCAGTTTCCATCCGGGTGAAAACTAAACCAAAAGAAGCAAACCTAGAACTTAAAAAATAATAAAAAACTGGAAAAATAGCAGGTCATATATGGGCCGCCGTACATCTTCAATATGTCGTAGAACACCGTTTTGAGGTACTAGGAATCCTTCTTTTCGCGCAGGGTTAATTTTCGCACGCATATGATTTTGTGAATGTTGCGAAATCAGAAAGAAACACGAGATATTGAGATATCTAATGAAAATGTATATCACATTTCTGACATCAGTAAATATTGAGGAAATTGTCATGTCGGAGGTCTCTATTACTGTTATAATTAATGTTAATCTAAAATGACCCCGTTTATCCGCTGATACTACTTACGACTTCTTGCATAGTCAGGGCGAAATTGGAACATTTTACAATATGCAAATATAATGCTCAGGGTCTTTTCATATTCGGTCCGTATCTTCCGAATGCGGGATATCTTGAACGATCTCTCCGGACATTTCAAGCTGACTCGCGGTTCGTGAACTAGGATCGGGTCATTTCGGAGAATATTTCTTAAATTTTTAAGGATTTTTTTTTCTGTGTACCTGATCAGGTGAGTATATAAGCTGACCACCTGTCCACAATCAGACCCATGTCATCCTTAGATCCTGCCGATAGTCTGCGATATTTGGCCAACAATATCGACAAGTACGAAGCCGGAAAGTCAGCAAGAGAAACGTTCCATACGTCGAGCTGCTCAAGCGAATTTTCTGGTAGCAGGATGCCAACAAAATTCCGTTGTTTTGATCATTGAAAGTGAATATATTTATTATGAGTTTTATCTTTGATTGTTTGAGCGAGATACTATTCTTTTTTGGTATAACCCATTTACATAGGAATGCGAAAAGTGAGTCCTTGTGACCCGCAATTAATATATTTTGTAGACTTTATATATGGCGAATATGTATATATTACCGCTAGTTCAACCTAAGGCGCTCGCAAACTAATGGTGTATTCGTGACAAACACCGGGTATATTTGCCTATTCCATCCAAGATTGAATAAGGGTAGCCCATAGGGGACATCGATACTTTTTGTTTTCATTTTTTTTATTGCATTTTCTGCATTCATTGGGGATGCTCTTGATTTTCGCCTATTTTCTACAAACAGATTTTAGTTTATCACATGTTTTCTTTACATTTTTGTCATTTCTAGTAACGTCGTTATAATTGACTTTATTTTATTTTTTTCAACGAAAACCAAACAAAACTCTTGGAAACGTTTACACCGTTTTGAACATTAGAGTAAATCGATTTTTGATCAAATTTTGCGAAAAATGTATTCATGTAATTTCTCCAAACAAAAATGCATGATGAATCAACCGTGATTTTACCCTTGATCCTCTGCTCGGGAGGTTATGTAAATAGACTCCAAATGACCCCAGTATGATAAACTACAAATTCACGGAGTGTCAGCTCTCAAGTTGTTGTCGTTCCGCAGATTGCGCAGAAAGTTTGGTGGGGGGGGGGGTGGCGAATGTCCCTCCCCCAGGCCTGGTAGGGTTAAACAAGGAATTGTTTGCATAAAATAGTCCAAGATATATAGAAAACATACAAATTTGACCCCGTCTTTGGAAGACCCACGGAATATGCCGTTAAAAGAATACAAGTAGTGGCCTAGTTACCCCCACTGAATAGCAGCTTCCACACCTTTATAGAGCAATTGCATATCACCACTTGCATTCGTGGAAACAGAAGAACGTATTATTTCTCGTGTTGACGTGTTGTAACGTATGCTCGCCAATATGTTGTATTCTTCACTGGACAAGGACAGAGGCGCAAAAGCATCAAGAAAAGCCCTTAGGTGTGATGCAGTCTTACCTGGCTATTTCTTAGCATAAATTTCAAGATTTTCTGTTAAAATTATCTTGTTTTTTTATTTCGTTTTCGTCCTCACTCACCTCCTGTGTACTTACACTTACAACCGGTGACGTCAACAGGTCACTTTCGGATGACTTTTGTGAGGTCACTCCCGGTTCCGGTCACGTGTTCGAAAGTGCACAATAGTGAAAACGCGCACAATAGCGGAAATCATGCGCAGGGTTAAAGGTCACTTTATGTCACATGACCGGAACCGGTAGTGACTTCACAAAGGTCAGACGGAAATGATCTGTTGGCGCCACCTGTCGGAAGTAGGTCAATAACGCCGTAAATTCCCTTTCTATACTACTCCCTGGTAAACATGTTCACGTGTAAACTGGATGGAAGTAGTAATCGAGGCGGACACTGGGCTCCAGGTTAGGACTTTCGTCTCCTGGAAGCCAGTGTCCCAGGACATCCAAATCCAGACCTGAATGCCCGACGGACAATTAAATCCAGATCTTAGTGTCTTGGGACACTTACGTCTAGATGCGAGTGTCCTCCGGACACTGGATGCATGGGGCCACCGTTTCCGCCACACCGGATGAAATGGAAAAACCAAAACAGACTATTGATTGGTTCAGCTGTGTCAGAAAGGTGTGGAATGACAGAGGTGATGAAAATCAGAGTCAGTGATTGGCCACAACCCCCCCCCCCCACCCACCCATTGGATATCAGCTGATTCCTCAGGAAATAAACATTACACATGTAATGACCACCGGCAGAGTGATGCATGTGTCAATCGGTCAGACATTTCCAAGGATGCCCAGTTCTAACTCAAACCAACCATGCCGGACTTCATTCCTTCTCTGAGAATAATTGGATCTAACTTTTACAAAACCTGCAGCTCCCAATAGCTCCTGGATCTAGAACACATAAATGAAGGGATCTATCGGTGCTATGGCAAAAATATCATGTAGAATGGGATTGTGTGCATAATATCAGATTCATGGAAGTTGAAGTCCTGCAGTATGCTCCACAAATATCATCAAAGGTCATAAAACTTTCTGCTCTGCCCCAGTGTGGATCTATACTTGTTTTTGTTTTTTTCCAAAATTATCTCCCTTGACCAGGTAAGGACTTGAATGTCTAAAATGATTTAGCTTCTAGAAACAAAGACTTCATTTCCTGAGTAGAGGTAAAAATCGAACATATTTTGATTATTTTATTCAAATTTCAATTCCACTTCTGGTATATGTACATGTATAAAATACATACAGAATGAACTGCATACAGAATAACACAAAAACAGGTATATATGTATCTCATTACATTCTTAACCAAAGATCAATACCTGGGTGATATTACAACAATACCACGGTGTTATATATTGTTATGATTGGCTTAACTTTAGCTGCTGAAGATATTTCTAATTTGAGGGCAATGGGCAATCATACTAAATTTATTTTCATAATTTCATTTATTTTCGCAATAAGCAACATAATCGAGATTAGCAAGTGAAGTTTTACAACATAATATAATACGCATCATGGGTCTCTTTCAGTTTAGTGTAGACATATATACCCTTGAATATCTGTTACCATGATTCAGTCATAATATTGTCTGTATTATATTGATGTCGACAAGGAATATACATAATTATTTGATAGTATTATTAATTGTATGTTGTTTATGATTAACATGAACTTTTTATTCGCTGGAATCCAGCCATTTGTTCCATAAGGGCAATATTCTCATCAGCCATCACCATTCAATATGAATGTGATACATGTACAAGTCCATGGTAATTGATACATTATGGTGAAGGTGACCTGTAACACCAGTATACAAAATTATTCCGAGCGCATTGAATCCTCATCACATGATGCTGAGACAGATCAGAACGGAGTGTCGGTAAAATCAGGTGTGTTTTGTAGAGGATTCTGTCAATGAGGATGCTATACTGTACACATACAAAATATGAAGTGTTGATGTGTAGGGCCTATAGCACAAAATCACAAGCAAGTTGGTAAAACTAGGCACACAGGGTCTCATTTCTGCCGCTAACGTGTTGATTTGGGTGGGGGCGTCCTCTCAGGGGGAGGTGGGGGTGGGAAGGAGCCTAATGTCTCAAGCAGTATTCCAGGTTTTCCATCAATATACTCTATTCCATGCCCCAGTATTTCAAGCACGTGAAATCAGACAAAAATTATTTGCGGGGAATGTGACTTCCACATCATTACACATGTACCTGGACATGCTAGTGGGGAACCCTCAATCCCAGATTAATTACCATTGATGAAGTTAACGTCCAGCAAATGCAAAATTGAGCTTGGCACCTGGCCCTATGTTATTCAGTGATGTATTCCCCTACGGACCCTGTTGCCTCGACGGAGGTCTTTGCGCTCATCCAGCGCTTGTTAATAATTGCAGCGGCTCTGACCTGGATTGATCAGCCATCACCATAGTGTATCAGATTAATTGCCAATACAGAGCTGGATATTTCTGGCTATAAAGCTGAGAGTGCGGTTGCAGCGAGCCAAGTTTTGAAGTTTAACTTGTATGCCTGGTGTGTTTCTTGGAAAAAAATACATGGTTTATTTTATAATGTTTCATACACATGGGTTTAATGGCATATGTCAGCTAAAGATTAAATTCATTTTCTCATCTTTTTCATTGAAAGTGTCAATTGATATGTCTAAATTGGGTCGATATTTCTTCCAAGACAAACTTCTTTTTCTTTACTAATTCGCCTGTCAGTCACAGTGTATCTGCACCCGAGAAGTTTAAGCCTGTCAAACCCGCTCATTCCCCCATGAGGTTTGCATTAATTCAGTCTTACTGATACCTTTAGCAATTTGAGATCGAAAATGCCATCAAAATTCAACATCTGTCAATCTAGGATATGGTAAGACTTTGACGATGGCATTCTTCCTTCGTGATGTAATTATATAGCAATGTAGCGTTATGTAGCACTCTATTCACATGTCCATCACCTTGTAACCTTACACACTTACTGCCCAATACCGCAACTCATAATTCAGTGAAGTGTATCCCTTGAAAAGCATAAGTACGATGACTATCAAAGAGTTCAGCATAAAAATGTCCCTTGAATTACCCGATTTATATTGTTATTAAATATGTCTTGCAACCATAAGTACTAACTAAGTAAATATTAAGGTAGTTGCAAACTATTTTGAAAGTAGTCCTTTTCGTGGTCTAGGACTGAAAACAACTTTACATCCCAAACTTTCCATGGAAGTGATAACTGTGTAATGGCTGCATATTAGATGCATTCCGGTTGTTCAGTTATCTGTATTCTACACATAGATAAGAGGTAGGCCCGTCATTTTTGCGATCACAACCCGTGGATTTGGCACAAGATGGTTCCTTATCGCAATAATGTTGAATCACAAGAGATAAAATGTTCATCAATCTGTTCAGGGATTCTACATCTGTGGTTCATTTTTTCCAACTGTCAGGCCAGATCAGATCACTTCAATTTCTTGCCAACCAAATATGTGATGTGGAAATGGTAAATTTAGATATATAGATATCATGCATAAACCTTTATCTTATGATGTCAGTTATTCAAATCTGTTGCGCATGTTCACATCTATTATCCATAATGTAAAAAAAACTTTTTCAACCCTTCACCACAAAAACGACAGTTGGCTGTAACACACACTTCAGACATTAAGACAATGAGATATAAACAACATAGTCACATCTACAAAGCTGAGAAAGCCATTGATGGTGGATGAAGAGTTGAAGACCTATAAGTCTGAAAATGGCAATACATGTCTTGATTCTGGAAGTCACCAGTTTTAGGACGACTTTCCAGTCCAATTGTAGATGAATTGTTTGCGTTCAAAACTCCTCAAACTCCATATGGAATTTTCCTGATTTCTTGGCAAAAATCATATGTTGAAGAGTGAGCGGTGGGAGCGGGTGCACCTATTTTGTAGAAAAGCCCTATTAAAGATTGCGACTTCCTGAAAATGGAAACACGTCTTCATTCTTGAAGTCACCAGTTTTAGAACGACTTTCATGGAGCACATACCCATAGTGAAAGTGTCCGCAATTGCAGATGAATTTTTGTCGCTCAAAATTCTTGAAACTTCATATGAAAAATTCATGATTTCTTGGCATAATCCTATGAATTCCATATAGGGAGTGGGGGAGCGTTTGCACTTATTTTCTAGAAAAGCCCTGCTAAAGATGTCGACTTTCTGACTGAAAGCGGTTGTGGAGACTTCAAGTTTTTGTTCTCGTCACGAATCACTTCCTCCGTTTTGTAGATGTGACTGTGTTGTATATGTCTGACACACTTTGTCAAGTTTGTGTTGACCTCAGCTGGAGTATTTTTGTAACGCAGAATTGAAAAAAAGGATTTTATACCTAATTTTATTGTTGGATAATACGCGGGGAAAGGGGCACTATATTTGAATATCGTACGCTAAATCCAGGTATATGATATATATATATATATATCCAAATGCAGTACATGTTCCATTTAAACACATGAAACACATTGAATTTATAACGCCAACATGGCCGCTAAAGATGGCTCGGCATTAACGAAAACTGTTGACCGCTTCTCTCTTCCAAGAAAACTAGAAAAGTATGCTATGTATACTCTGGTGGTTATTTTTTTGAATTTGGTACTAATATTATTTGATACTAATATCATTAGGTTTTTGGATTGTGGGCGCGGTAATATTTCAATGGACGACGACTGAATATTGAATGACGGACCAGACGCTTATATTCTATCGAAGGGTGAGAAAAATCAACAGCCTATTGTTCCCGCTCATCTTAGACTTCACGAATATATACAACCGTTATATTTGGATGTTGACAGGACGATATTTGAAAGGAGATCGATTCCAAGTTCCATCCATTAACAGTTTCCTTACTATTCAACAATCTTCCATTCCCTATCTGCTGCTGTTCTCTCACGGAAATGACCCGTTTTGGCAAGCGCATTCAGTCGGGATGAAGCGAAAACGATGCGAATTACTCGATGGGGAGAACTTTGGACAACATTATACGGAAATCTAATTACGTAATCGTTCCGATATCAGTACGTTAGCTGACCCTCACAGTTCATTCAGTGTCGGACAGGACAGTTATTGACAGTTTGCCAGTCAACTAGGATTAATAGAGCGAAGTGGGTGATCCTCAGATCTCATCTAGCATGGCCTTGTCATTCTTATTTACTCGCTCTTGACAGACGCGATATTTTATCAAGAAAAAGAGCTTATTAGCAAGATGAAATTGTGGTTGCTTTGATGGAGAAGGAGGAGAGTCGGCTTATTTTCAACAGCAGCACAAGGAGAATCTGCATTTTAGATACTTTTTTCAATCTGTAATTCTCGTCAGTGACTGGCAATGCACACTATATAAAAACGAATACTCCGTTCGGTCCTAATAATTTATCTAATCCGTCTCACTCACTGTTTATCAACGAAGTCAGTAAATACTCAAAACTGAAAAATCTAAAACTTCCAAGAGTGTCTACATAGACAGCACTTGACTGCTGAATATTTAATTCTTGAGAGTAGTTTTCAATAATGGAAGTTTATGGAGTTGAAACATAATTTCCGCTCTGCACATACCGTACAGCGACGCAATGGGCCTTATTCTGCCTTGAGGAGCACGTAAGCCTGCCCATATTATTCTGTTCTTCACGTCATGTACAACATTAGGCCGATTCACCTCTGTAAACTATGAACCAATATCTTATATATCAGTGCCACCCCGCTTCCTATGTGACATGTCGCCAGTCATGATGGTCTTCCGGATACATTACATCGCCGTTCATAGAGCTCAGATAATACTTTCCGTGTGAGGCCCTCAAATGGCGGTAATACACGATCACAAACACACACACACCCCCCCCCCCTCCCACCACACACACACACGGTAGATGTAATGAAGATGTAATGTGACTATCGATAATTGTATATGAAAAAAGGCGAATTTCAACGACAAAATGAAAGGTCCGACCTAGCATACCTATGAAGGGAACTGGACCTAAAACTACTTGACAAACCACCCCTACTGCAAACATGAAAATTACGAAAAATACTCCAGTTCGGCTCTTGGAAATTGTATTACGTTCCCAACTGAGAGATGATTGACTGTTACATGTTCTTAGAGAGGCTGCCCGGAAGATTTAAAGAAACTTTTTGGATAGGTCATCGCCAGCTCGTTCCCTTTGCCGTTTACACCGCTTAATAATTTGGAAAGCACTCCGGAAGGGGCCACAGAGTTGCCTCCTTTGATATCGCCTCTCCCATATGGAAGAAACAATAGATAACCATTTTTTAATAGCTATTCATCTTTGATGTGTACTCTTTATAACAAAGTCTAAAATAAAACAAATGCTCAATTTTACAATTATCAGGGGAAATCAGGCAGGGGAAATCCCCCTTCACGCATTGTTCCGGGGAACCCCATTAGCCAAAAATACGGAACTGTGGATGAAGCCATACAATTTCATCCACATTTGGAATCGGTGCTGTCATACGAAATAGGTCTGTTGATTATACGTACGAAAATTATTTTACGGACGACGGTTGAATATTGAATGTCGGATCTGACCCTTGCTATTCCATTCACAAAGATTCAAATCTTCATCGTAGATTTGGATGCAACTTGGAAACAACATATCCCTTCTAGGCCTGTGACCATAGATGTAAACGTAATTATTCAAGGTATTAATCTTGACCCCATTTCAACTGAACACGTCAGTGGTATAGTTATTTAACCAGACGGGCCACAGGCGAGAATATCTGGGCTATTGGAGATTGTATATACCCACACTGATTAGTTTTTTCGATTCTCACCGGAGCCAGTATTTTCTGGTATGATGTTTCACAATGTATTGATAATCGGTTCTTTCGTGCGCATAAAAACCCTTCCGTAAATTCCAGCAAGAGTATATCAACAACCAGTGGTACTAAGGACAAGCCCTCCTGACCAGCCTTATTTTTGCCATGTCGAAACTTTATCACGAAGTGAAATTCCATCGGAGCCTAGTGGCATCCGGGCTAACAGGTGTGAGGATATAAGTTGGCCGGTTGTTGTCTGATAGAGCGATGAGTTGCAACGAGTACTAGAGATAACCCCAAAGCGGTCAGTGATAGACCACTTCAATGCCAAGAAATCTAGCTTCCCAGAGAACAGGTGGTAGTTGTTCTCTACGCCGGACAGACTTTGTGAGGCACAAGCCACTTTTAAAATTTCATAATCTTGATGTTGATGGAGAATGGCGCCTGGTCCTTCGTTGGGTGCATGTATGATGAAAGGCATTTTTAATTCGGATATGCTATGCTGAGTGGACCGGCTAGTAGGATAATCATATATTCTGATACGTTGCTGTCCTATAAAACTGGTTCACTTGATGGCGCCTGTTCTCCTCCTTCCCTGCCATTGTACTCTGAAAAACCTTTTCACAGTTCTCCACATGTTCATCAAATGTTCTGCTGTAGACGATGAGGTCATCTAAATAGAGGAGACATACTTCATCCCTCAGTCCTTCTAGGCAGTCCGTCATGAAGCGTTGAAATACACCAGAAGCGGTTGTCTAACCAAACGAAAATTCTAACCCATTCGTACAAGTTACCAGGTCTGCACTTACAGATATTCAGTTCCATAAAGGCATAAACTTGCGGCCGTTTAAATTATAACAAATTAGGCACAAATTAGAAAGGTTCAATTTCACTTTAAGCACAATATTCTTCCTTCTCACAATAATGCCTAATCACAAACTGTGAAACTGCGATTCTACATTTTGACAAGCGCTTCCAGGATGAAGCGAAAGTGATGCGAATTACTCGATGGCCTTTGACTTTGGGCCACATTATGTCGTAATCTAATTACGTAGTCGTTCCTGCATCAGTACGTTAGCAGACATTCACAGTACATTCAGTGTATGGTCGATCAGTTATTGACAGTTCATCAGTCGTCGAGAAATAATAGAGCAAAGAGTATCCTTGTCAGTCGTACTTACATAATGGTAAGAACAGATATTATCGGCCAAATGAAATTTAGGTAGTTTTAGTGGGAGAGTCGGTACAGAAGCAGAAAACCATTTTTATCATTGACGACATATATTTTGGATACATCTTTAAATGATTTATCACTAACAGTGATTATTAATACACACTATAGAAGAAATTTTAATTCCTCTCTAATAACTGACCTCATCCCATTTTTTAACACAATTAGTACACTCTCAAGGCTAATAATATCAAGGGTTTCACAGAGAATTCTCTTGAAGTGTTCAATCTTTAAACGCAGTGTTTAACAGGTAAGAGAGAACCACCTCTCTAAAATGGAGGTAAAAAATTCAAGAATATATCGAACGGAGAGACATCCGCCATAGGCGCGACCATGGACATATACATTATATCCGCATCGGATGGTATAGAAAAAATAATTGCCGTCTATCTAGTTTGCATAAGAATAGTCGACGTGATTTATTCTCTATTAACAATTAGACTATGCACACTTTCATTGGAAAACCGCTGTTACGATATGTAACAATATATAAGATAAGTCACCTGCAGATATTAGAGCGTTAAGACGAATAACTCAAAAGTTATTAGACAAAAACAACCTTTTTTACCTCCATTGTAGAGAGGTAGTTCTCTCTAGCCTGTTTGATCTTTGGGGAAATTTTTCAACAATCTAAGTGGGAGTACCGGTATGTTTAAAACTAATGTCTAAAAGGATTTAATCACAATGTATATATTCAAATGTATGTCTGAAATGTAGTTACATGTTGGTACATAATTATTTCACACACTTTGAATCACCATCGTGTTATTCCTTCAGCGATATTTTATTGTTTTCAGATCCCCAATAGACCCAAACCCTGATGACGTTTTATTTCCCTTACAATCACGTGAAAATTTGTTTCCATTCATCTGTTCATCTACATAGCAGGTGTCAATTACCCTGAAATATAACATCGCTTATATAACACGACATTAATTTCTCAACGCACAGTACAGATTCCGTAAGGCGTGAAATCATATATGTATATATGCAACTCGACGCACCAAATGAAAGGCTTGAAAGACAGACTGTCAGTCCAGGGATTTCGCGTTGGCAATTAAATTGTCTTGTATTCCAGTACTCCCGGCATACTCTTGCCCCACCCTATCCCGCGCCACACCGATGCGACCCGCTGTGTCGACCCATTCTACTGTAGGGTGCAAGCCTGGCCCATGGAATCTCAGGTAGTGAAACCCCCAGATCTCTCGCCCCACCCTATCCCGCGCCATACTTATGCGACCCCCTGTGAGTGAGTAAAGTGGAGTAGGAGGAGGAGTAGGACACGCCACGGATTATACTAGTAGTGATGTGTTACATGACAGAGACGGCGGGTATTTGAATATATTATCAACGCACCTGTCATTTGTCACGGGACAGAAGTGGGGATAAAAGCGTCATTAGCTTTCAGGCTTTCATGTGTTGCTGAGCTCGTTATTGAGATATGAGTTCACGTGACCGCGTGACGTCAAAATAGCGATTCCACAGATCAGCTACCAGTCCACACACAAACATTTAACTCTCGCAAATTTCCTAAAGCCGTACAACGTTATAGCCAGTAAAGCTTTTTATAGTATAATATATTAATGTGATAGGATTATACAAAATGTCATATTTAAGCCTGAGGCCTTTAATATCAATCTCGAAAATTATTACATCGGTGTCTTTCTTCGTTTCTGTAAAATTCAGGTTTTACCCCGAGCAAGATTTCCAACATATTCTAATGGAATCTAGGTCCTCCAACGAAAATATCCATGGGAGAATTTCGAAGGGTTAATGGAAAGGCCAGATAAGCCCTAAAGCAATTTACATAATGATCTTGTAATGCACCCAGTCATATTATTGCGCCCGAAAAAATATGCTACGAGGATTTTTACCTGGAGCCTGTGAGAATCAGGTAATGGTTATAATTTTCACCCTTAGGCAAAAAGTCACACCGGTCACGATGCATGTGCTTGTTCGCTTTTGCTAACAAAACACGACCGGCTCAAAACCAACATTCATAACTTGAAGAAGTGTTGAATATTTCATTTGTATATGGTATTATCATCGAGCGTCTCAAAGTAACTTACGTTCTCCAAACAGTGTACTGGTTTAATTTAATTTCTCTCCCCCACCCCCACCCCAACCCCGCCAACACACACAACCCTGATCACCTGTAGAATCAAACAGTCTCCCAATGGAGGTCACATCCAGTGAACTCGTCTCAGGAATAGTGCTTTTAATTCGCTGAAATTATCTGAGCGCTTCCGGTTCCCCCACATTTGAACCAATGTGGGAAGGCACTGTCGTCTGCGGAATCCATTGAATCGACATTGTCAAAGGTGGACGTTCGCGTTAATCCGAGATTGTAAGATCCTACAGGCGACATGTAAAAAGAGGGTAGTTGGCGGGGGAAGGGGGAAGTTGCGCGGGGCAGGAGCATTGGTACGATATTAATCTAATAACACGGATTATTTACCTCAGACAGAGTCGCCACGACAGTCAGTCGGAGCCCCAATTCAACACCATTTGAGAGCGTTTCATAATCGCCAAGGTATTATTGTTTAGCGACCGGTCTAACAGGTACTAGATCGGAATGAATCTTTAAAAATTGTTACGTTATTGAGATTACTGATAGTCGCCATGTTATATCTCCAAGATAGGTACCGTATGCTCAATGTTCAAGTCTGATCATTTTGCACAGATGACTCAAAATACTGGTACAATTGCGAACCGCAGCTCCGGCCATTCATCCAAATTATGTAATGGGCTGCTCAAATATAGTTCCAGCGTCTTGTCAGAAATCTTGTGTGCTTACTACAGTGCAATACTTGACATGGTAGTATTTCACCTATTTGAGAATCAGATCTCAAAACTGTGATGACTGAACTTAATTCATCTATTCATCGTGTCAAACTGACCGTCGTAAAATTCCATTTCACCGTTTATTTTAATATGGGAAATAATATGGGAAATATTTTTAACTTGTGAATTTAACTGGTAAATATCCATCATCTCCTCTTACTAATTTTAAGACCCGCAGTTTGCGGCAAGAAGCCAGATAGTCGAGTACCGGTAGTGAGAAACAGGATAGTCGATTTTTATCACGGAAGAGGCGGATGACAGACACCCCCTTTCCGTTTAGATTTCCAAGAAATATGTCCCCAGAGATTATTGAATTAATTATTAACTGATAACGTTTCATTTACGCCTGAGGTACATGGAAATATCATATGTGTTGATAAATACAATGATTTACGCCGTTTGTTTCATTTCTTGTCGGTGTATTCATGCTTGAACTGGAAGCAGCTTGCCTGCCGGGAAGGCTTCATATGATCAAAGAGTTCAGAAAGTGAGAAATGAAATAAACTCCGATGATTAAATCGAGCAAAGTTACTGTGAAATTGATATGTCATTGTGGTGATAATACAGTAAGGTATGGTTTTAGAATCTGATCGATATGGCGGCTTGACGCGCCAGAAAAACCCGAGGGTGAACGTCTCTGTAAAGCACACATTCCTCCCACGTATCCTCGAAGCATTCTTCAAAGAAATCGGAGTGGTCGGCTTGTTAGCCACCCACCCTTCAAATTCAGTTCAGGTATAGGCAAGGATTATTTATCACATTCACAGTAAAAAAAATGGCGATGGCCCATCACCAGTAATTGGTGACGAGGTCTTGTCCTCACCATTTAATGGTGATGCCAATGGATCAGGACCATCTATTGGTGGAGGGGCCTGATCATCACCAATAAATAACGATGAGCGATGATTCCAGGTCATGACCGTTTATTGTTGAGGAGCAGGCCTATATAATGATGATGATGATGATGATGATGGAATATAATGATGGTTCCAAATGATCACCGTTTATTGGTGAGGAGCATGCCCATATAATGATGATGATGATGATGGAATATAATAATGGTTCCAAATGATGACCATTATTGCTGAGGAGCAGGCCTATATAATAATGATGATGATGGAATATAATGGTGGTTCCAAATGATCACCATTTATTGGTGAGGAGCAGGCCTATATAATGATGATGATGATGGAATATAATGATGGTTCCAAATGATCACCATTTATTGGTGAGGAGCAGGCCTATATAATGATGATGATGATGGAATATAATGATGGTTCCAAATGATCACCATTTATTGGTGAGGAGCATGCCCATATAATGATGATGATGATGCTGGAATGTAATGTTGGTTCCAAATGATCACCGTTTATTGGTGAGGAGCATGCCCATATAATGATGATGATGATGATGGAATGTAATGTTGGTTCCAAATGATCACCGTTTATTGGTGAGGAGCATGCCCATATAATGATGATGATGAAGATGGAATATAATGTTGGTTCCAAATGATCACCGTTTATTGGTGAGAAGCATGCCCATATAATGATGATGATGGAATGTAATGTTGGTTCCAAATGGTCACCGTTTATTGGTGAGGAGCATGCCCATATAATGATGATGATGATGATGGAATGTAATGATGGTTCCAAATGATCACCATTATTGGTGAGGAGCAGGCCTATACAATGATAATGATGGAATATAATGATGGTTCCAAATGATCACCATTATTGGTGAGGAGCAGGCCTATATAAGGATGATGATGGAATATAATGATGGCTCCA
The DNA here is from genome assembly GCA_036873755.1 of Hanleya hanleyi. Lineage (NCBI taxonomy): Eukaryota > Metazoa > Mollusca > Polyplacophora > Lepidopleurida > Hanleyidae > Hanleya > Hanleya hanleyi. Next base: position 69,226 of record JAVTVY010024874.1, on the reverse strand, counting down.
AATGATCACCATTATTGATGAGGAGCAGGCCTATATAATGATGATGATGGTGGAATATAATGATGGTTCCAAATGATCACCATTTATTGGTGAGGAGCAGGCCTATATAATGATGATGATGGTGGAATATAATGGTGGTTCCAAATGATCACCATTTATTGGTGAGGCTGTCGTCACCTTATTTTTTGTGATAACTATCACCATTGTTTTTAATTTATGTGTCAAGTAAATTTAAGCACTGCTTTATCCACGGAGATGTTCTATCCACCTGCCAGGATCTAAATATGCTCCCTAATCTCTTAAAATAAATCAATGCCATGTCAAATACCATATAAATGAGTATCAGAGGGAAAGATATACTCATTTCTCGACTTATTTTACGGTATCGATTAATATTTGCACAGTCAAAGAAATGCTGATAACCCTTCACCAATAATTGGTGACGAAGCCTTGTCTTCCTCGTGATGGTGATGACAAATAGTGAGGAGGTAAATTCGTCACCATTTATATTGGGGAGGGGGCCTGGTCATCACTAATAAATGGTGAGTAGATTCCAGGTACTCATCATTTATTGGTGAGGACCAGGCCCGCTCAACAATAAATGGTAGTGAATCCGGAAGAAGGTAGCGCGGTAACGAGATATCGAGGCAGTGAAGCTGCGATGCAGCGATATTGCGAAGCAAAATAGCGATATTGCGAGGGGTCGAGGTAGCGAGGTTGCGAGAAGCGAAACAAGATTGCGAGGTAGCGAGACTGCGAAGCGATGGAGCGAAGTTCCGATGTTGAATTAGCTTCGTTGACTGGCTTAATGACTTCGTTACCTAGCTCACACCGTCGCTTCGCAATTTCGCTATTCCTCGCTAACTCTCGCTCAAAAGAAATGAAGGCGAAGGAACGAGGTTGCGCGATGGCCTTATTTTCGCTTCTAGACTCGTCAACAAAAAGGGCGATGAACTGATTATACTAACTCATTATCAAATAAAGGTGAAGATGGAAAAGGATGCTGAATCTATAGCTCCTTCCCTTTTATTGGTGACGCTGTCATCACCTTTTTATGTTGGTTTCCGTCGCCATTTTTATGGTTGTGAATATAGTTTTCCCATTTTTCATATCCAGACGAATTAGCCGACATGTTATGTAGGGCTATCCAGTTTCATTGATAACTCAAAAGAAAATGAGCAATATCATTTACAGATAGACTCGAAACTAATGAGCTCGGCCCACACTCATAAACTCGCGGCATCGAATTTTCGAGATATCATTTAAATTTATAAGCCGGAAGAAAAGCTATCGAAGATATTCCGACTGAGATAATATTATATCAAATAATACTCTATACGATCACGGCAGTATTCAAGTCAGCGTATTAAGGGGACAGTGGCAGCTGTTGGTCCTCATACCTGACTTAAAGAATCGATCATGTCTTCATACATTGTGAAGTCTGTATTCATCCATAATCAAATTGCGTAACGCCTTGTATTTCTTTAATGACTGCGTCTGTTCCTAAATCGGATTACGAAAATTCGAAATGAAATAAAGTAATCAGAAACTAAGAACGAGAAGGAGGTGAAGAGCGGAGATTACGTTATCATTATATGCTTCTTCAGACCGCTTATCATTAGAAATCATCAAATATACTCGACAAGAATATGTCGCTCACATTTTCATTTGGGTCCCTGCATCATCCATGCCTTTACGATCATTTGGGAACCCTACACCATCCATGAGTATACAATCAGTTGGGAACCTTACACCATCCATGAGTATACAATCTTATGGGCTCCCTTACGCCATCCATGAGTATACAATCAGTTGGGAACCCTACACCATCCATGAGTATACAATCAGTTGGGAACCCTACACCATCCATGAGTATACAGTCAGTTTGGAACTCTACACCATCCATGAATATACAATCAGTTAGGAACCCTACACCACCCATGAGTATACAAACATTTGGGTACCCTATACCATCCATGAGTATACAATCCATTGGGAACCATACACCATCCACGAGTATACAATCATTTGGGTAACTTACACCATCCATGAGTATACAATTATTTGGGTAACTTACACCATCCATGAGTATACAATTATTTGGGTCCCCTACACCATCCATGAGTATACAATTATTTGGGTACCTTACACCATCCACGAGTATACAATCATTTGGGTACCTTACACCATCCACGAGTATACAATCATTTGGGTACCTTACACCATCCATGAGTATACAATTATTTGGGTCCCCTACACCATCCATGAGTATACAATTATTTGGGTACCCTACACCAGCATGGCTTGGAAGTCGACCGTCTCCATTATTGCGGAGTGATATCCGATACTTTACCACATGTTATAAGATCTTGATCCGGCGAAGTACGGATTTGAAAAATGCGGGAAATTTAGTGCATTGGTACCAATTTTGGAAAATCTACTTCCTATGATACAAGTATGAATGACTTCCGTAAAATATAAGAAGTGTTTGGGAATGGGAATTCTAAACAAATAGGACATGACATCACATTCAAAGCCACATCTAACCGACACCTGATTGGCTGATAGATTTAGACGGGGATTTTTAAAATCTACCGAATCTAGCCGCCCAAATTAGTTCAAAATGGACATACTCGCTTCCAAATATCAGTCTTATGATCATTCCGGTAACCAAATGTTGCACTGCATCTGGACATTCTTGTCACATGTTGGTTTATTGACACACGATATGGAATATACATGTAGGCCGTTTATCCATTTTATGTCATCACAGCAAAAGGTATGCTGGATATCTCACATTCCAATCAGAAAATATCTCGGAATTTGTAATGACAACATATTTCTCCAGGGAAATACATATCAGATCCATTGGCTTGAACAGAAGTCTCGATGTATTATGACGTCTCCCTATGTAATTGAGTCGCGGTACATGAAACAAGTTATTTCAAGCATGACATATTATCGATATCACGGAGAAATGGTAGTCATTTTTTAGAGTTCTGTTTGTTCTGCACGAGGCAAACACGAAAATTTATGCAGATTTAACTGCTGATTATTGACAAGCACCCGAGTAGGCGACTAATTAAAATGGACAGACTATAGCATATATGTGGTCGTATAAAATGAAAAGAGGATAATGTTGTGGATGGCGGCTGTGTCCATTAAATGGGCTGCTTCCATAAACACCAGTGTTGATGAACACGCATGATTTCGGAACTGGTACGCTTCCTAGTCGTTGATCTAAGCGGCGTTCTTGAAATTATTACACCGTCTCAAAAGCCTGTATCAGCTTTCTAAATAAATGGAGCACGCAATATGGTCTACCACAATTTCTGAAACATTATATTTGAATCAAATTTAAATGTTCGTATGCCAAACCTTGCTTAGGCGTTACAGTCACAATTCGGTGCGCTGTTACATTGTGTGTTCGAAGACGAGCACATTACATCGACCTACAACTTCCACAGAGTATTAACTAAGCTTGATGTATTTCCCTTGGGATTTATGTCTGGTGTTAGCTCAATTCCTACCAGCAATGTATGTAACACACCATAGCGTTCAGAAATAATATTAAAAGGGATTAATTACGAATCCTATCAATTAGTTCGAGTCTCTGTGAAATTGATATCGAGACCCTTTCCTGAAAATGCAATTTGTTGGTCCAGTGATTTGGAGAAGCCATGGGCAAATCAATCCGTTTCATATAGTTCTCTTTAACTTCTCCGCCGACTAATTCTGTTATTTATTCGACTCACTTCATTCTTCGTGATCGGAATGTGAGAATATCCCGAATTATCCCGAACTTCGCTAAGTGTCCATGTAGGCGATACTCCCGCGGATTAACTTTATAACCAACCCTCATGACATTCGCAGAATGCAAACCATCGTCCTTGAGGTATAGTAAGGTGTCAGCAAGTTTTGACATTCAAAGTCCATCAGGTATAATGATAGACCCCGAACTGTTCCCGGAACCCAACGTTTTTGCTTTCGGCTCGGACACACAGATAGTAGAGCAGACTAACAGAGAGACAGAGGGACATATGAACAGACAAACCATGATCCGAGATGGACAGACAGACCATCAGGAAAAGAAAGAGACTCTAAACAACACTCTGGCCATCCTACGGGGGGAGACGCTAAAGTGTAATACTGCAGCAAATGCCAGTCCATATTCGAGGACATTATTCTGGTATTATCCCGTAATAGAGTTCGTAAAGAGGGTGCCCATCAATTTAGGAGTTGACGGATACAGAGACCCCAATGTCAGAAATTTGGTAATAGTGAATGACCTTATACAGGATGCAAAACAGGACACAAGAATTTAAATATTTCTTCATCAAAAGATCCCAAGACGATAATGTATCTATTATGTATGTGGTACAGAACTTGCTCGATTAAGGTAGAACTTCAAGAGAGCGTTGATCGAATATTGTTCTTATAGCACCATCGACAGGCATCAACGTTCATTACTAGTTATCCTCAGCGACTAATTTTGGGGACAGGGCCAGATTACGAACAAGAAAGTAGTTGAGAGGAATCCATGAATAAGAAAATACCGAGAAACTACACCCTCAGACAAACTGTGTACTTTTTGTACATAGTCACGGCGGCAAAATTTATCATGCACAGTGGTACGTACAATATGTACACATTAATGTGTATTTTTTGTACAGTCACAAAATAATGTGTTCGAGATGTACACACGAATGTATACAAATATACACAAAATCTACACATAAATCTACACATAAATGTGTACAATACGCTAACGCCAAACTTAAAATCGGTAGGGAAATTCCATGGTGTATTTCGAAATGATTATACAGGATGCGTGTATGTGTTCTTTATGAAATCTGTTCAAATGTCTTCTCAGATTAGACAGATAAGACCTTTACCATGAACAGTAGTGATATGCGCAAAACATGTTAGTGTCTCAGTTCATTAGAATGAATACTATTACCTATGCAGCACCTTTCTGGCGTCAAGAAATCAGACACTCCATTCAATTTGTTCCTCTCCCAAGCCTCGAATTCTTGGCCCGAGTCCCTGTGGCTCAAGTTAACCCATCCAGATCGCTCCATCACCAAAACAATAACACGACAATAAGTGAAATTTTCTCACTAACAATCCTGTTATTCAATGTGCCCCAATCTATATTAAAGCTTTGATGATCTTTTGACGGAGGTAAATTAAAGTGCCAAACAAATTTGGCTCTCTGACGATCCATTGTGATCACCAGTGTCTGCAGAGCCTAATTTTCAATTGTTTTTCAAAATTCAAATTATGTTTTGCTTACGTTTTTGTTAGAGTTAGGCTTTTGCTAGGGTATGTTTGTTTGGGTCATCGTCGCCGTGTGACCGATAAGGTTAGGTGCGACGTTAAACTTCAAACAACCAACCAACCAATCTTTTGACGGAAGCCAAAGACGAAACAAGAATGCAATGCCGGTGTGTCGATGCATCCCAACATGATGGTACGGAGCTCAGAATAAGGCGTCTAAACATGGGTTTGAATAATCAATACCATCTTCTTAATAATTCCATCGACAAGCACCGAATTGCATTATTAGGTATATTCCCAACAATAGTAGCTGAGAGTAGCTCATGAGAACGTCTGGCGACCCTATCTCTTCACGTAAAGATCATTTATTCATCGAACTGAAACGGAGTTTGAGTGCTCAAATGTGCGCTCATGTATCGAGACTCTGATTTATTTTGGAATAGAAACGAAGTTAAAGACAATATACTGCTCATTGGTCTTGCTTCAGCATCAAAGCATTAATTCATTTGTTAGTCTACCTGCCTGTCAGTTACATTTATGACAATAAAATAGCTCATGGAAAACTGTCAGCAGCTGATTCCAACCCAATCGAAGTGTTTCATTAAAATCTTCTTTTTTTCAAAATAGATCGGAGCGACAACTCTATGCAGGTTAACGCAATCTATCTATCATCAATCAAGATACCCATTGTACCATCTATGGGAGATTAGATATCGGATCGAACCGAGACAGGATCGACGAAAAAGTCAGACGACAATTGGGGGAAAATCCGTCACTATCTATGGACAATCATCCATATTGACTCGCCACTGTAGTCTCTTACAATATGTTTTGGACATGAGGTGTGTGCCGACGACATTCACGGCATCTGCAGGGCAACGTCGCATTTGAAGGGGTTCCCGTAGTTCATTTATTTCTCTCTGAGTTACGTTTAAATTAATTTCTTGAAACCACCTGTCTGGCCGCTGTAGGCGTCTAGAAGATCAACAATCCACTAAGGCTGGTTTTTAGACAATTTTCTCACTTATGGAAAAGTAGGCCTAGTATTACATTCACACCTTTTCAAATATAAGCATGTAGACACTACCGACGTCCGAATGCCCGTTAATGTCTAAATTGGACGTTGACAAGTTCTTGCTATTATCTTATGATAGGACATTAAGAGCCTGTTATTGTCCATGAGAAATTATGTGCATTGGTACTTAACATGCCAACACCAAAATGTACAGTGATGCTTGTTAATGTCGTAACATTTGTAGTGATGGTCCAAAGGTTAGGAATTTGAGAGTATCGCAAAATGCTCTCATCACATTGTCCTATAGGGCAATTCAGACATTGTAGATGTTAGAACCGACATTCAATGTTCAACCTTCGCCTAAAAAAGGATTTCCACGTCAAATATGCATGAAATGAAAATAGAAAAGATGGCTTACTGCAAGAGAAGAGCGATCAACAGTTTTCATCAAAAGCATGTCAACAGCATCGGCGTTGTTCGATATACCGCAAACCTCAATATGTAATTTGCATTCGTTCGTTGTGCTTTACAGTATTTTTATAAACCGCACGTATTAACACTCACCACATTTACCTCCAGTACTGAGAGACCGCATGCACCATATACTGGTTTGAACTGATATCAATAGGTTACACATTGATTATACTCAGTATGTCACTCGACAAATATCTGTAGGTTTATTGTTTCGGTGGGAAATTTAGGCCGCACGACGTCGGGCATTACAGGATAGTTTTTCTGGGTATTCTTGCATTTACCAGGTTTACCCCAGGTTGAGGCGTTTATTCCACCAGACATCCACGATGCTCATCTATTAACATCAGATGAGGTAATTATCTGAGCTGATATATCACCAAGGCTTCCGCGCTAGCGTATCTAATTTCGCTTAAGCCGGTGCTAGGGACCGTGTGGATATTTCATTGTCTCCACATGAATATCTGCAATAAAAGCGCTGCTGAGATACTAAGGCTACGTTTGAGAATCCACAGTATTCTTGGGCCGAGAGAAGCTTTCCTGTAGAGTCATATGATTGCTTTTTAATCGCCAGATGTATAGTGACACCTGCTCGATCTGCCTTGATGGAAATGAACTTCTTTTATTCTTACTTGGTTGTATCTCTGCAGATACAGTGCAAAAACCCATCAAACCCGAGATACAATTGTCAAAATCTGTCCTATGGCATAGGAAAAGCAGGAAGCTTTCAGGAGAGGGGTTTATATAGGCTTTGCCTGTTGCCAATCCCCATTTCCATCATTCTCATTATGGAAATAAAATATTGTTTAAACTAAAATCAGTCAGCAACTTGATGGCATTTCATCGCCGATGGTCGACGGGCAAAATTAATATTTGTGTCGATTTTTATCTTTTGAATTCTACGTCTCTAGTTTGTTTCGGTTAAGATTAATAATGTTGGCTACTCACGACAACACTTGGTCAGCATAAGAAGATATCGATACACTTTTGAGGATATTCATCGCCAAATTTGAACAAGGGAACATCATGCTCATTGTGTACTAGCCATGACAGGGCGCTATAGGACAAGCGAATTAGTCCCATGCTTAGCCAAGAATGTCACTGAATCGTCAACAAGACAGTGTACGTTTCGCAAATGGTCAATCCTAGAGTCTTTAACTTTGGAATGTAGCAGGAGAATTGTGTGTCCCGAATGGCATGCTTGTGTACAAAAAAAACTATTAAAATACGAATTTACTTTCGCAGCTCAATCGGTTTCTATCTCGATGGTGACTTATAGAGAGACTTCTCTAATTGGCAGATATCAACTGAATATCGACTTTTCCCAGAGTCACATGAATGCTCTGCTGATGGAGTAGAAATACTCCGGCCCATCCACAAATCACTTAGGTTTCCTTAGAGGTTATCTGGAATATGAGTCTTATTAACTTCGAAAAGTTTTAATTATGAAAAAAGTCCAACGTGTAATTTCATCACTATGTAGATGTTATGACAATATCAGTCAAGATGATGCATAAGGACTGTTGACTTTAAAAGTTAGGACAATAACACTCACTTTGCAATTTACTTACGTGGTTTTGCCTTGGTTATGACAAGGGTGTGTTCGTGTCCAATTTGGATACTTGTTGATTGTGACTCACCTGAGTATATTTGATTTGTCGTCTTATGACGAGGACAATGAACATGGTCATCATGCATGCGTATATTATTGGAAGGGTTATTTCTCTGAGATTTCAAACATGCGAATACATTGATTGTGATATTGATAGGTATGATGTTATTTGAATATGGATGCGTGTCCCTTCATAAAATGAGCCTTCATTTCCAAACGTTTATTTTTCGACAAGTTCCGAATAGAACAGAGATCTCAACTATATATCGCTGCCTCAGTTCATTAAAATTTGGCGCAGAGCTTTTCCCGTGGAATTGTTCTGTTTACAACCGAACAAAATTAGGTACACTTTGAGCATTTATATCTCGGCTACTAGAACAACTTTTATAAAACTGAGGCACTGCTTAGTTCTGTACCTCGAAATGAATAACCGTGCCAAATTTCTAATCCCATGATGGATACCATTCCAGAAATAAACGGTTTAACATAGAGAAAATAAGTAATGTAATTAAACCGACGAACAGAATAAGACATGTTAACAAATAGTGGGGATCCTTGCAGTATTTAAATGAGACAGATGTGGATCGTCACTTAGTGGGTGTCCAATCAATCAGGGGAAAACCTTGTCACTCATAATGAGAATTTGAAGACTAAAATTGGAGTAAAGCGACCATTTGGTCACCAAAATAATGTCACCTGGAAAATAAGCGATATAGTACTAAAGATATGTGCAATAAAAATATTCTCGTCAATTTTAACCCGCCGGTGTGTTGCAAGTCCTTAACATGCGTTTATTCGTTAGCAGTGTCTAAAGGTGCTGCCGTTTTGGGAATTATTTTCCTAAAATTCCGTGCTTTAAATATATACGAGATCAGTTATATGTCTGTTAATGTTCGGTACTGTTTGATTTAATGCACATGTCCCTGCATAGTGGGACGTTTCAAGGCACTATTATTGGACAAGAGTCGACCCGCTCTGAGTAAGATGTCTATATAGCAAATACATGGATTATCAGACAAGCGTTGAAAAGGGTAAAGCATGTTCATAATATTTATCTGTCATGTGTGGAATTGGAGGGATATGCAAAAGTTGGGGAAAATTGCCCACGTCTGGCGACTAAAGAGCAACCATATGTCTACAGGAAAGCTTCCCTCGGCACCTCACATTCATCCCTAAGAACATTGTGGATCCTCAGACGTAGCCTTGGTATCTCAGCCGCGCGAATGGCTGATATGATCCATGGCATTACAGATCGGGTCTGACAAGAAACTGATGGAGATTCGATACATAACGGATACCGAAACCGGAATATAATCACGACTCTTCAGAAACCGCAAATTACTAAATCAAGGAAGGATTAATTAAATTCTACTGTCATCTTAAAAAGATGATGGTGCTCTTTGGTGCATGGATATTGATCGAATAGTATATCACGAGAAGTCTAACACTAATGTGACGAGAGGGGGAATGAAATGCCGATAATGCCATTCGCAACATTTTATTGTGCTTTTCCGACATATTATATCCATGATTTGTGACATTGAAACGGGTTTGCATTGCAGTTTGAACTGGTGATGGTTAATTTGATATCTTCTAAAGTAATTTATCGCTGGAAATCATATGACATTAGAGAAATGAGTGAATTAGGGCCTTACGAAACTCGTCCATGCAACTCATAATGATACATTACGGGGGTTTATGGATGTAATATCCTTGGTAATGTCCTATTTTAGCTGATTAACTGACCATATACAAGAAGCATGTGTACATTAGAATGTTTATTTATTACGTTTCCTATTCAAATCGAAAAACATCCGGTCATGTTTTTTGTGTTTTCTTTTTAGCAACGTTATGGACTTTGATATCTGTTTGACTTTATAGAAATATGATACATGTAAGCGTCACTTAAAGTAACCATGCAGTCCTCATTCATAAAGAATTCTCGCGTCCATAAACCATAGATTTTTTGATGAGACGCTAAGGCTCCAACGGGGCCCAAACCCTCAGAGTATTGCGCGGCGTTTGCTAATGCATGTTACGTATATGGTAACAATGTTTCCAGGAGCAGTATTTGCTACGCTACAGAAAACGTCCGCTCAAAATGAGGTGAATGCGCTTATTTCCCCCTGCAATGAAACAGGAAAATTCTTCTCGCAATATAATATAACATGAGCTTTATAATGAGATTCACTTATGTTGGGGATATTAGTTAGTATACGGTGAGGGGAAAAGGTGTAAGAAATGATGCCGAATGGGTCAGATATTCGACATCATTTCTTACACTTTTTCTCCTCACCCTATACTACTGTACACTACCACCGCCAGCAATATTCACCACAATGTTATATAACCAATCAATTGATAAAGAGATTTTGAATAAAAAATATTTGCTGTAGTCTTTCGCGTTTTAGTGCTTGGTTATTCGTTTATGTTTCGGGTGAATAATCAACAAGTATGATGCAATTGTTCAGCTTTGCAAATAAAATATATTAATTAGCGGTATTTTGCAATAAATATGCTTGTATCTTAGATTTAAAAATAGAAATAGATTTGTATTGTTTCAGTTCTGAGGGTAATTTATTTCACTCATTTGGCCCCTTTATTTTAGGGGTGTACAGACTAAGGTCAGTACGATAAAAGGGTCTATATAGGTCAAGATCATGGCCACGAGTGTGGTATTGGTGTATTTCTTTCAATCTCGTGAAGTAAGTTCGGAATTCAAACGGTAAAAGGAAAGGGTGGTAGAGAAATTTGTGGGCAAGGCGTAGAAAACCTAGTATAGCGAGGATGAATACAGTGATACGCACCTCGTGAATATAAAATACATTCACTCCGTGCAGCTGCTCATCTCGTGATTTCACGCCTCATGAACGCTTACCCGTTGCACTTGTTGACAGAGTTCAGAGGCCTATCATTTCTCTACTCATTAATCCTCATTATTATTAACTGTTATCTATGGATATTCTCAGTCAACCAGACTCGATATAGCTCAGAATCTAAATCCTACAACTGGTCAACCTGATTCATATAGGTTATATAGGGTTAAATTGCTTTTAACCCAGTTGATCAGTTGTATGTTTATATTCTAATTCTCGGCTGTTGTTTTAATTTAAGAGTTTGATTCCATATAGTGAACTAAAAGAATTAAATTGCAGAAAAAAATACGTAGGCCCTTGTACCGTAGCGATTTTCTTGTCAGAGGCAAGTTTAAGCTATTGGAGATTTCGCGAACCCAGCATTCCTTCACCGAAGGATAGAATACATTTTTTATTATACCCAGTGAAAACGGACAGATTTGTCAAGAATCGAGGGATAAATAAATCTATCACTTAACTGCATATCGATGCAATATAATCTACAGCCCCCTTCACTGCCTCCCACATGTTTCTAGAAGGTCAAGTGTTCATCTAACCCATTCTCCAATCAACGGATTCTGATTTGTAAATGAATCAGTAATTTGAAATCAATGAGGCTTGTCCAATTCTGTGATACACTGTCAGTCACGAGGCGTTTTGCATTGCACGGTCAAGCAAGAGACCGGTTCCACGGAGCAGTGCTAATCTGCTAACGATCCGTCATGATTGCGCTTTCATTTTGTGGTCATACTATTCAGGCATGAAGTTTGTTCCATTGGATGGCCATAACGGTCAGTCATAAGGCAAGTTTTGATGCCCAGTCATATGGTCAGTCATGGTGTCTGTTCTGTTGCGCAGCCATATCGATTAGGGCAGTTCGCGGGCATATTCGTTTCCATGACTGCAACAATTTGCACAATATTTCCATCAAAATATTAATGAGCTGTGGAATCCAGGGATTTGATTGCCGATCCAGATTAGAAAGCGCTCTTATCAGTTAACTTGTAAATTCGACACATGAGCCGTTCCCAACGACTGAGACAGCCATCAAATTAAATGGTGGAAAACGATGCCGCCGTATTGACAAGAAGTCATATGACCCCACAAAAAAATATACTGATTGCATATTAATAAAAACATCAGAAGAACCAAAAGTGTTTCCTGTGATGATTCGTATCTCACCCACGCGTTTGCTGTAGCTGTTCATGGACATCATGAGTTACATGACCACACGGCCACTAGCACCAGCTTGAGCGGTATTAGAGATATTTCAGAGCGATGACGGAATAACCATATCAAGTCATCTGTTGGAAAACTGTCCAAACGAGGGAGTATTTATAAAATGTAAGTCCGTATATGTTAGGATTACAAGGCAATAATCAGCATGACCACAAACTACCTTCGTAATTAGCTGTACAAGTTAGATATTTTAATTATCCTTCCTTGAGAATTTTTCGAACAAGTATTACGCTATTGCTCAAAGAATAGTGCTGTCTAATTGAATAAATTCTGGCAGAGATAGTCGGTTTTGCTTTTACTTCTCGTTAAAACGAGCCCAAACGGTGACAAAAAAGATTTTTTTTTCAAATTTGAAATCTTTTATTCGATATATGCCAACTGTAACAGCTTATACAGAATCAAATATGGACTAATATGTCCACCAACTGAAAATTCCATGAAAGGGCCATGTTTTCATTGGCCCGAGCAATTGGATACTCTGAGTTGATTGAACATCTAATCATATATGGAATACAGTAGGCATGCATTCTGGGAAATTGGATCTGTTTCATTTAAATCAGTCGTTTTACCACTTAGAAATATAGGCAGGTGACCGGCAGTCGTTGAATGTACTGGATATACGCCACTGATCAAATAAAAGAGAGCAACTATAATTTATCGTTAGGAACTATAAAAGTTTAATGAAAAGTAGAACCCCAACCAATTCAGGAACCCGTCAAATCATTCTCATCAGCGATACCGTCCGTTCTAGCTTTGGTTATCATCTGAGATAAGTGGACTGTACTATTCTTTGAAAAATACAGTAGCACACCTCCTTTTACACACTTTTAATAATTGTAGCGGTTTTGACCTGGATTCGTCAATTATCCCCATAGTGCATCAGATTAATTATCAGCACACCACACAGCTGGATATTTCTGGCTAGCTGAGCGGGCGGCTGCAACGAGACAAGTATTGAAGTTTAGCTTGTATGCCTACATAGTGTTAACAATGTATGTATTCAACAAAATTTCGGCATATCGTACTTTTCATGATTCAGTGACGTTGAGCCTGGTGTGTTTCTTTGAAAAAATACATAGTTTATTTTATAATGTCTCATACACATGGGTTAATGGCATATGTCAGCTAAAGATTAAATTCCTTTTCTCAACTTGTCATGTTGGGTTATCAAGGGATAGGACATTGAAAGTGTCAATTGATATGTCTAAATTGGTTCGATATTTCTTCCAAGCCAAACTTCTTTTCCATTAATAATTCACCTGTCAAGCACTGTGTATCTACACCCGACAAGTTTAAGCCTGTCAAACCCGCTCATTCCCCTATCAGGTTTGAATTAATTCAGCCTTACTGATACCTTTAGCAATTTGAGATCGAAAGTGCCATCAAAATTCAGCGTCTGTCAATCTAGGATATGGCAAGACTTTGACGATGGCATTCCCCCTTCGTGATGTAATTAAATATCAGTGTAGCGTTATGTATAGCACTCCACCCATATTCCGATTATCTTATAACTTTACACACTTACTGCCCAATATCGCAACTCATAAATCAGTGGAGTTTATCCCTTGAAAGCATAAGTACTTTGACTATCAAAGAGTTGGGCATAAAAATGTCCCTTGAATTACTCATTATATATTGCTTGTTATTGTTTATGTATTGCCACCATAAATACTATGTAAATATTAAGGTAGGTGCAAACTATTTTTCAGATTTTCCAGATCACTTTTTTAGTACTCGGGTTTAGGAGATGTGTGTTTAACAAAATTGATTAATTCTGTCTTTTATCTACTACTTGTTACTGCGGACACCAAAATGTGCTTGGATACTGTGTCTGAGATTCTTCAAATCAATGACTCCAGATTTTCTCATTTAAAATAATAAATCCCATAATAAACCTGTATACGTTCAAGATATATACTGGGCTAAATACTTCAACGAGTTCATCTTTACAGAGACACGGTGTTGATCTTCATATGTACCGGCTGATTTGGAAGTTTCAAACTGGTAACAATACTATTTGAGCATGAATGGATTGAAGACACATTTGTAATAATATAAGGTTAGGAATCTTTTAAGATTCTGCACATGTCCATCGAACGTTTTACCGTAGGCGATGATGTCGTCTAAATGAGTGACTTGAGTAATACCGACTATGCACTCAGATGTTGTGATTACCACTGCCGGTTTGTTGATTTGACCAAGTTAACCAATCACGTGACAATTCCAGCACTTCCGGTTTATCTTCTGGTAATATTGTATGCAGTATTCAGCAGTCATCAACAAAGGAATTTCCGCGTCAATAACTTTGCAGTTAGCGCCAATTCCAAATAGGCTCGCAAAGAAAATAAAAACAATCGCATAAGAATGTGTCCTGGAAGAGAGAAGTGTTCAACATCAAGACAGGATGCTACTTACAAGCAACCCTTATCACTGACCAGTTTTCTTTATCCAAATGAATTTCCAACTCGTTTTCTTCAGTATGATGTATCTCAGTCTCCCTATGAGGAGGCACAGTTCATCCCTCAGTCCTTTTCGTCAGTCAACCATGCAGCGTTGAGAAAACATCACGCGTGTTTGTCTAACCAAACTGAATTTGACAAGCTACTAGGTGTGATAAATGCAGCTTAATTTCTCTAGGTTTTAGTAGTGAAATCTTGCAAGTAGGCCTTTTCTTGGGATAGGACTGAAAACAACACTTTACCTTCCAAACCTTCCATGGACTCTGGAAGTGATAACTGTGTAATTGCTGCATATTAGATGCATTCCGGTTGTTCAGTTATCTGTATTCTACACAAAGATAAGAGGTAGGCCGATCATTTTTGCGATCACAAACCGTGGATTTTGCACAAGATGGTTCCTTATCGCAATAATGTTGAATCACAAGAGATAAAATGTCCATCAATCTCCATCAATCTGTTCAGGGATTCTACATCTGTGGTTCATTTTTTCCAACTGTCAGGCCAGATCTGGAAATCCACTTCAATTTCTTGCCAACCTTGGTGTCATTTTTCTCATGTGAAAAATATGTGATGTGGAAATGGTAAATTTAGATATATAGATATCATGCATAAACCTTTATCTTATGATGTCAGTTATTCAAATCTATTGCGCATGTTCACATCTATTATCCATAATGTAAAAAAACTTTTTCAAACCCTCACCACAAAAACGACAGTTGGCTGTAACACACACTTCAGACATTAAGACAATGAGATATAAGCAACATAGTCACATCTACAAAGCTGAGAAAGCCATTGATGGTGGATAAAGAGTTGAAGACCTACAAGTCTGAAAATGGCAATACATGTCTTGATTCTGGAAGTCACCAGTTTTAGGGCGACTTTCCAGTCCAATTGTAGATGAATTGTTTTCGCTCAAAATTCCTCAAACTCCATATGGAATTTTCATGATTTATTGGCAAAAATCATATGAAATCCATATGGGGAAGAGTGAGTGGTGGGAGCGGGTGCACCTATTTTGTAGAAAAGCCCTACTAAAGATTGCGACTTCCTGAAAATGGAAACACGTCTTCATTCTTGAAGTCACCAGTTTTAGAACGACTTTCATGGAGCACATATACCCATAGTGAAAGTGTCTGCAATTGCAGATGAATTTTTGTCGCTCAAAATTCTTGAAACTTCATATGAAAAATTTATGATTTCTTGGCATAATCCGATGAATTCCATATCGGGAGTGGGGGGAGCGTTTGCACTTATTTTCTAGAAAAGCCCTGCTAAAGATGGCGACTTTCTGACTGAAAGCGGTTGTGGAGACTTCAATTTTTGTTCTCGTCACGAGTCACTTGCTCCGTTTTGTAGATGTGACTTTGTTGTATATGTCTGACACGCTTTGTCAAGTTTGTGTTGACCTCAGCTGGAGTATTTTGGTAACGCAGAATCGAAAAAAGGGTTTTATACATAATTTTATTGATGGATAATACGTGGGGAAAGGGGCACTATATTTGGATATCGTAAGCTAAATCCTGGTATATGATATATATATATATATCCGAATGCAGTACATGTTACATTTAAACACATGAAACACATTGAATTTATAACGCCAAAATGGCCGCTAAGGATGGCTCGGCATTAACGAAAACTGTTGACCGCTTCTCTCTTCCAAGAAAAGTATGCTATGTATACTCTGGTGGTTATTTTTTCAATTTGGTACTAATATTGGTACTAATATGATTTGATATTGTTATATCATTAGGTTTTTGGATTGTGGGTGCGGTAATTTTTCAATGGACAACGACTGAATATTGAATGACGGGCAAGACGCTTATATTGTATCGAAGGGTAAGAAAGTCAACAGCCCAACTATTGTTCCCGCTCAGCTTAGATTTCACGAATATATACGATCGTTATATTTGGCTGTTGACAGGACGATATTTGAAAGGAGATCGATTCTGAGTTTCATCCATTAACAGTTTCCTTACTATTCAACAATCTTTCATTCCCTATCTGCTGCTGTTCTCTCACGGAAATGACCCGTTCTGACAAGCGCATTCAGTCGGGATGAAGCGAAAATGATGCGAATTACTCGATGGGGTGAACTTTGGACAACATTATATGGTAATCTAATTACGTAATCGTTCCGATATCAGTACGTTAGCTGACCCTCACAGTTCATTCAGGGTCGGAGAGGACAGTTATTGACAGTTTGCCAGTCAACTAGGACTAATAGAGCGAAGTGGGTGATCCTCAGATCTCATCTAGCATGGCCTTGTCATTCTTATTTACTCGCTCTTGATAGACGCGATATTTTATCAAGAAAAAGAGCTTATTAGCAAAATGAAATTGTGGTTGCTTTGATGGAGAAGGAGGAGAGTCGGCTTATTTTCAACAGCAGCACAAGGAGAATCTGCATTTTAGATATTTTTTCAATCTGTAATTGTCGTCGGTGACTGGCAAGGCACAATATATAAAAACGAATACTTCATTCGGTCCTAATAATTTATCTAATCCGTCTCACTCCCTGTTTATCAACGGAGTCAGTAAATACTCAAACTGAAAAATCTAAAACTTCCAAGAGTGTCTACATAGACAGCACTTGACTGCTGAATATTTAATTTTTGGGAGTAGTTTTCAATAATGGAAGTGTTGCGGAGTAATTTTCAATTGTTGTGGGAGTATCGGTATACTGACTAGACGCAGTAATGCTAATTACTAATTATTTGATTTTATGGAGTTGAAACATAATCTCCGCTCGGTCCATACCGTACAGCGACGCAATGGGCCGTATTCTGGCTTGATGAGCACGTAAGCCTGCCCATATTATTCTGTTCTCCAAGTCATGTACAACATTAGGCCGATTCACCTCTGTAAACTATGAACCAATATCTTATATATCAGTGCCACCCCGCTTCCTATGTTACATGTCGCCAGTCATGTTGGTCTTGCGGATACATTACATCGCCCTTCATAGAGCTCAGATAATACTTTCCGTGTGAGGCCCTCAAATGGCAGTAATCCACTATCACAACCTTGACACTTGCTATTCCATTCACAGAGCAGATTTGGATGCAACTTGGAAACAACATATCTCTTCTAGGCCTGTGACCATACATGTAAACGTAATTATTCAAGGTATTAATCTTGACCCCATTTCAACTAAACACGTCAGTGGTATAGTTATTTCACCAGACGGGCCACAGGCGAGAATATCTGGGCTATTGGAGATTGTATATACCTACACTGATTAGTTTCTTCGATTCTCACCGGAGCCAGTATTTTCTGGTATGATGTTTCACAATGTATTGATAATCGGTTCTTTCGTGCGCATAAAAACCCTTCCCTAAATTCCAGCAAGAGTATATCAACACCCAGTGGTGCGAAGGACAAGCCCTTCCTGACCAGCCTTATTTTTGCCATGTCGAAACTTTATCACGAAGTGGAATTCCATCGGAGCCTAGTGGCATCCGAGCTGACAGGTGTGAGGATATAAGTTAGCGGGTTATTGTCTGATAGAGCGGTGAGTTGCAACGAGTACTAGAGATAACCCCTAAGCGGTCAGTGATAGACCACTTCAATGCCAAGAAATCTAGCTTCCCAGAGAACAGGCGGTAGTTGTTCTCTACGCCGGACAGAGTTCGTGAGGCACAAGCCACTACTTTCAAAATTTCATAATCTTGATGTTGATGGAGAATGACGCCTGGTCCTTCGTTGGATGCATGTATGATGAAAGGCATTTTTAATTCGGATATGCTATGCTGAGTGCACCGGCTAGGAGAATAATCAGTTCACCAAATGTTCTGATACGATGCTGTCCTATAAAACTGGTTCACTTGATGGCGCCTGTTCTCGTTCTGCCCTTCCATTGTACTCTGAAAAACCTTTCCACAGTTCTCCACATGTTCATCAAACGTTCTGCTGTAGACGATGAGGTCTTCTAAATAGAGGAGACATACTTCATCCCTCAGTCCTTCTAGGCAGTCCGTCATGTAGTGTTGAAATACACCAGGCGCGGTTGTCTAACCAAACGGAAATTGTAACCCATTCGTACAAGTTACCAGGTCTGCACTTACAGATATTCGGTTCCATAAAGGCATAAACTTGCGGCCGTTTAAATTATAACACATTAGGCACATCTCTTTACACAGTCTAATTAGAAAGGTTTAAAGCGCAATATTCTTCCTTCTCACAATAATGCCTAATCACAAACTGTGAAACTGCGATTCTGAGTTCCAGTTTCCCTACTATTCAGCAAGCATGTACTCCCCATCTGACGTTGTTCTCTCCAGAAAATCTCCATTTTGACATGCGCTTCCAGTCGGGATGAAGCGAAAGTGATGCGAATTATTCGATGGGCTTTGACTTTGGACCACATTATATCGTAATCTAATTACGTAGTCGTTCCTGCATCAGTACGTTAGCAGACACTCACAGTACATTCAATGTATGGTCGATCAGTTATTAACAGTTCATCAGTCGTCGAGAAATAAGAGAGCAAAGAGAGTGATCATCAGATCTTGTCAGTCTTACTTACATAATGGTAAGAACGGAGATTATAGGCCAAAAGAAATTTAGGTAGTTTTAGTGGGATGAGGAGGAGAGTCGGTACAGAAGCAGAAAACCATTTTTATCACTGACGACATATATTTTGGATAAATCTTTAAATGATTTATCACTAACAGTGATTATTAATACACGCTATAGAAGAAATGAATACTTCACATTTTAATTCTTCTCTAATAATTGACCTCACTCTCACAATTAGTACACTCTCAAGGCTAATAATATCAAGGGTTTCACAGAGAATTCTCTTGAAGTGTTCAATCTATAAACGCAGTGTTTAACAGGTAAGAGAGAAACACCTCTCTAAAATGGAGGTAAAAAAATCAAGAATATATCGAACGGAGAGACATCCGCCATAGGCGCGACCATGGACATGTACATTATATCCGCATCGGATGGTATAGAAAATAATAATTGCCGTCTATCTAGTTTGCACAAGAATAGCCGACGTTATTTATTCTCTATTAACAATTAGACTATGCACACTTTCATTGGAAAACCACTGTTACGACATGTAACAATATATAAGGTAAGTCACCTGCAGATATTAGAGCGTTAAGACGAATAACTCAAAAGTTATCAGGCAAAACATCATTTTTTACCTCCATTGTAGAGAGGTAGTTCTCTCTAGCCTGTTTGATCTTTGGGGAAATTTTTCAACAATTTAAGTGGGAGTACCGGTATGTTTAAAACTGATGTCTAAAAGGATTTAATCACAATGCATATATTCAAATGTATGTCTGAAATGTAGTTACATGCTGGTCCATAAATAATCCACACACTTTGAATCACCATTGTGTTATTCCTTCAGCGATATTTTATTGTTATCAGATCCCCAATAGACCCAAACCCTGATCACGTGTTATTTCCCTTACAATCACGTGAAAATTTGTTTCTATTCATCTGTTCATATATACAGCATGTGTCAATTACCCTGAAATATAACATCGCTTATATAACACGACATTAATTTCTCAACGCACAGTACAGATTCCGTAAGGCGTGAAATCATATATGTATATATGTAACTCGACGCACCCAATGAAAGCCTTGGAAGACAGTCCAGGGATTTCGCGTTGGCAATTAAATTGTCTAGTATTCCAGTACCCCCGGCATACTCTCGCCCCACCCTATCCCGCGCCACACCTATGCGACCCGCTGTGTCGACCCATTCTACTGTAGGGTGAAAGCCTGGCCCATGGAATCTCAGGTAGTGAAAATCCCAGGTCTCTCGCTCCACCCTATCCCGTGCCACACCTATGCGACCCGCTGTGAGTGAGTAAAGCGGAGTAGGAGGAGGAGTAGGGCACGCCAAGGATTATACTAGTAGTGATGTGTTACATGACGGAGATGGCGGGTATTTGAATATATTATCAACGCACCTGTCATTTGTCACGGGACAGAAGTGGGGATAAAAACGTCATTAGCTTTCAGGCTTTCAT
Organism: Hanleya hanleyi; assembly: GCA_036873755.1. Taxonomy (NCBI): domain Eukaryota; kingdom Metazoa; phylum Mollusca; class Polyplacophora; order Lepidopleurida; family Hanleyidae; genus Hanleya; species Hanleya hanleyi. The sequence goes on along the minus strand of JAVTVY010024874.1, from coordinate 48,293 downwards.
GTGTTGCTGAGCCCGTTATTGAGATATGAGTTCACGTGACCGCGTGACGTCAAAATAGCGATTCCACAGACCAGCTACATGTACCAGTCCACACACAAACATTTAACTCTCGCAAATTTCCTAAAGCCGTACAACGTTATAGCCAGTAAAGCTTTCTATGGTATAATATATTAATGTGATAGGATTATACAAAATCTGAGGCCTTTAATATCAATCCCGAAAATCATTACATCGGTGTCTTTCTTCGTTTCTGTAAAATTCATGTTTTGCCCCGAGCAAAATTTCCAACATATTCTAATGGAATCAAGATCCTCCAACGAAAATATCCATGGGAGAATTTCGAAGGGTTAATGGAAAGGCCAGATAAGCCCTAAAGCAATTTACATAATGACCTTGTAATGCACCCAGTCATATTATTGCGCCCGAAAAAATATGCTACGAGGATTTTATCTGGAGCCTGTGAGAATCAGATAATGCTTATAATTTTCACCCTTAGGCAAAAAGTCACACCGGTCACGATGCATGTGCTTGTTCGCTTTTGCTAACAATACACGACAGGCTCAAAACCAACATTTATAACTTGAAGACGTGTTGGAATATTTCATATGTATATGGTATTATCATTGAGCGTCTCAAAGTAACTTACGTTCTCCAAACAGTGTACTGGCTTAATTTAATTTCTCCCCCCCCCCCCCACCTCAGCACACACAACCCTGATCATCTGTAGAATCAAACAGTCTCCCAATGGAGGTCACATCCAGTGAACTCGTCTCAGGAATAGTGCTTTTAATTCTCTTGTCGCTGAAATTGTCTGAGCGCTTCCGGTTCCCCCATATTTGAATCAATCATAGAAGGCACTGCCGTCTGCGGAATCAATTGAATCGACAATGTCAAAGGACGTTCGCGTTAATCAGAGATTGTGAGATCCTACAGGCGACATGTAAAAAGAGGGTGGTTGGCGGGGGGAGGAGGGGGGAGTGGCGCGGGGCAGGAGCATTGGTAGGATATTAATTTAATAACACGGATTATTTACCCCAGACAGAGTCGCCACGACAGTCAGTCGGATCCCCAAGTCAACACCATGCATTTGACAGTGTTTCATAATCGCCAAGGTATTATTGTTCAGCGACCGGTCTAACAGGTACTAGGTCGGAATGAATCTTTAAAAATTGTTACGTTATTGACATTACTGAAAGTCACCATGTTATATCTCCAAGATAGGTACCGTATGCTCGAAGTTCAAGATGACTCCGAATACTGATACAATTGCGAACCGCAGCCCCGGCCATTCATCCAAATTATGTAATGGGCTGCTCAAATATAGTTTCAGCGTCTTGTCAGAAATTTTGTGTGCTTACTACAGTGCAATACTTGACATGGTAGTATTTCTCCTATTTGAGAACCAGATCTCAAAACTGTGGTGACTGAACTTAATTCATTTTACCCATAAAAAACGCTATAAATTCGTGATAATTAATCAGTAGAGCTGTCTAGTTTTTCGTGTCAAACTGAGCGTCGTAAAATTCCATTTCTCCGTATATTTTAATATGGGAAATAATATCGGAAATATTTTTAACTTGTGAATTTAACTGGTAAATATCCATTATCTCATCTTACTAATTTTAAGACCCGCAGTTTGCGGCAAGAAGCCAGATAGTCGAGTACCGGTAGTGAGAAACAAGATAGTCGATTGTTTTCAAGGAAGAGGCGGATGACAGACACCCCCTTTCCGTTTGGATTTCCAAGAAATATGTCCCCAGAGATTATTGAATTAATTATTAACTGATAACGTTTCATTCACGCCCGAGGTACATGGAAATATCATATGTCTTGATAAATACAATGATCTACGCCGTTTGTTTCATTTATTGTCGGTGTATTCATGCTTGAACTGGAAGCAGCTTGCCTGGCGGGAAGGCTTCATATGATCAAAGAGTTCAGAAAGTGAGAAATGAAATAAACGCCGATGATTAAATCGAGCAAAGTCACTGTGAAATTGATATGTTATTGTGGTGATAATACAGTAAGGTATGGTTTTAGAATCTGATCGATATGGCGGCTTGACGCGCCCGAAAAGCCCGAGGGTGAACGTCTCTGTAAAACACACATTCCTCCCACGTTTCCTCGAAGCATTCTTCAGACAAATTGGAGTGGTCGTCTTGTTAGCCACCCACTCTTCAAATTCAGTTCAGGTATAGACAAGGATTGTTTATCACATTCACAGTAAAAAAAAATGGCGATGGCCCATCGCCAATAATTGGTGACGAGGCCTTGTCCTCACCGTTTAATGGCGATGGCCCATCACCAATAATTGGTGACGAGGCCTTGTTCTCACCATTTATGGCGATGGCCCATCACCAATAATTGGTGACGAGGCCTTGTCCTCACCATTTAATGGTGATGACAATGGATCATCAGGACCATGTATTGGTGAAGGGGCCTGGTCATCACCAATAAATATCGATGAGCGATGAGCGAAGATTCTAGGTCATGACCATTTATTGGTGAAGAGCAGGCCTATATAATGATAATGATGGAATATAATGATGGTTCCAAATGATCACCATTTACTGGTGAGGAGCAGGCCTATATAATGATAATGATGGAATATAATGATAGTTCCAAATGATCACCATTTTCTGGTGAGGAGCAGGCCTATATAATGGTAATGATGGAATATAATGATGATTCCAAATGATCACCATTTATTGTTGAGGAGCAGGCCCATACAATGATAATGATGGAATATAATGATGGTTCCAAATGATAACCATTTACTGGTGAGGAGGAGGCCCACACAATGATGATGATGGAATATAATGATGGTTCCAAATGATCACCATTTACTGGTGAGGAGCAGGCCCATACAATGATGATGATGGAATATAATGATGGTTCCAAATGATCACCATTTATTGGTGAGGAGCAGGCCTATATATATGATGATGATGATGGAATATAATGATGGTTCCAAATGATCACCATTTATTGGTGAGGAGCAGGCCTATATAATGATGATGATGATGGAATATAATGACGGTTCCGAATGATCACCGTTTATTGGTGAGGAGCAGGCCCATACAATGATGATGATGGAATATAATGATGGTTCCAAATGATCACCATTTATTGGTGAGGAGCAGGCCTATATATATGATGATGATGATGGAATATAATGATGGTTCCAAATGATCACCATTTATTGGTGAGGAGCAGGCCTATATAATGATGATGCTGGAATATAATGATGGTTCCAAATGATCACCATTTATTGGTGAGGAGCAGGCCTATATAATGATGATGATGATGATGGAATATAATGATGGTTCCAAATGATCACCATTTATTGGTGAGGAGCAGGCCCATACAATGATGATGATGGAATATAATGATGGTTCCAAATGATCACCATTTATTGGTGAGGAGCAGGCCCATACAATGATGATGATGGAATATAATGATGGCTCCAAATGATCACCATTTATTGGTGAGGAGCAGGCCTATATAATGATGATGCTGGAATATAATGATGGTTCCAAATGATCACCATTTATTGGTGAGGAGCAGCCCTATATAATGATGATGATGATGATGGAATATAATGATGGTTCCAAATGATCACCATTTATTGGTGAGGAGCAGGCCCATACAATGATGATGATGGAATATAATGATGGTTCCAAATGATCACCATTTATTGATGAGGAGCAGGCCTATATATATGACGATGATGATGGAATATAATGATGGTTCCAAATGATCACCATTTATTGGTGAGGAGCAGGCCTATATAATGATGATGATGATGATGATGATGGAATATAATGATGGTTCCAAATGATCACCATTTATTGGTGAGGAGCAGGCCCATACAATGATGATGATGGAATATAATGATGGTTCCAAATGATCACCATTTATTGGTGAGGAGCAGGCCCATATATTGATGATGATGGAATATAATGATGGTTCCAAATGATCACCGTTTATTGGTGAGGAACAGGCCTATATAATGATGATGATGGAATATAATGATGGTTCCAAATGATCACCATTTATTGGTGAGGAGCAGGCCTGTATAATGATGATGATGGTGGAATATAATGATGGCTCCAAATGATCACCATTTATTGGTGAGGAGCAGGCCTATATAATGATGATGCTGGAATATAATGATGGTTCCAAATGATCACCATTTATTGGTGAGGAGCAGGCCTATATAATGATGATGCTGGAATATAATGATGGTTCCAAATGATCACCATTTATTGGTGAGGAGCAGGCCTATATAATGACGATGCTGGAATATAATGATGGTTCCAAATGATCACCATTTATTGGTGAGGAGCAGGCCTATATAATGATGATGATGGAATATAATGATGGTTCCAAATGATCACCATTATTGGTGAGGAGCAGGCCTATATAATGATGATGATGATGATGGAATATAATGATGGTTCGAAATGATCCCCATTATTGGTGAAGCTGTCGTCACCTTATTTTTCGTGATAGCTATCACCATTGTTTTTAATTTATGTGTCAAGTAAATTTAAACACTACTTTATTCACGGAGATGTTCTATCCACCTGCCAATATCTAGATATGCTCCCTAATCTCTTAAAATAAATCAATGCCGTTTCAAATACCATATAAATGAGCATCAGAGGGAAAGATATACTCATTTCTCGACTTATTTTACGATATCGATTAATATTTGCACAGTCAAGAAAATGATGATAACCCATCACCAATAATTGGTGACGAAGCCTTGTCCTCCCCGTGATGGTGATGATAAATAGTGAGGAGGTAAATTATTCACCATCTATATTGGGGAAGGGGCCTGGTCATCACTAATAAATGGTGAGTACATTCCAGGTACTCACCATTTATTGGTGAGGACCAGGCCCGCTCAACAATAAATGGTAATGACTCCGGGAGAAGGTAGCGCGGTAACGAGATATCGAGCCAGTGAAGCTGCGATGCAGCGATATTGCGAAGCAAAATAGCGATATTGCGAGGGTCGAGGTAGCGAGGTTGCGAGAAGCGAAACAAGATTGCGAGATAGCGATACTGCGAAGCGATGGAGCGAAGTTCCGATGTTGAATTAGCTTCGTTGACTGGCTTAATCACTTCGTTACCTAGCTCACACCGTCGCTTCGCAATTTCGCTATTCCTCGCTAACTCTCGCCCAAAAGAAATGAAGGCGAGGGAACGAGGTTGCGCGATGGCCTTATTTTCGCTTCTAGACTCGTCAACAAAAATGGCGATGAACTGATTATACTAACTCATTATCAAATAAAGGTGAAGATGGAAAAGGATGCTGGACCTATAGCTCCTTCCCTTTTATTGGTGACGCTGTCATCATCTTTTTATGTTGGTTTCCGTCGCCATTTTTATGGTTGTGAATATAGTTTTCCCATTTTTCATATCCAGACGAATTAGCCGACATGTTATGTAGGACTATCCAGTTTCATTGATAACTCAAAAGAAAATGAGCAATATCATTTACAGATAGACTCGAAACTAATGAGCTCGGCCCACACTCATAAACTCGCGGCATCAAATTTTCGAGATATCATTTAAATTTATAAGCCGGAAGAAAAGTTATCAAAGATATTCCGACTGAGATGATATTATATCAAATAACACTCGACGATCACGGTAGCACTGAAGTCAGCGTATTAAGGGGACAGTAGCAGCTGTTGGTCCTCATATCTGACTTAAAGAATCGATCATGTCTTCATAAATTGTGAAGTCTGCCATCCTTGGAGACCGTATTCATCCATAATCAAATTGCGTAACGCCTTATATTTCTTTAATGACTGCGTCTGTTCCTAAATCGGATTACGAAAATTCGAAATGAAATAAAGTAATCAGAAACTAAGAACAAGAAGGAGGTGAAGAGCGGAGATTACGTTATCATTATATGCTTCTTCAGACCGCGTATCATTAGAAATCATCAAATATACTCGACAAGAATATGTCGCTCACATTTTCATTTGGGTCCCTGCATCATCCATGCCTTTACAATCATTTGGGAACCTTACACCATCCATGAGTATACAATCAGTTGGGAACCTTACACCATCCATGAGTATACAATCATTTGGGATCCCTTACACGATCCATGAGTATACAATCAGTTGGGAACCCTACACCATCCATGAGTATACAATCAGTTGGGAACCCTACACCATCCATGAGTATACAGTCAGTTTGGAACTCTACACCATCCATGAATATACAATCAGTTGGGAACCCTACACCACCCATGAGTATACAAACATTTGGGTACCCTATACCATCCATGAGTATACAATCCATTGGGAACCCTACACCATCCACGAGTATACAATCATTTGGGTACCTTACACCATCCATGAGTATACAATTATTTCGAAATGAAATAAAGTAATCAGAAACTAAGAACAAGAAGGAGGTGAAGAGCGGAGATTACGTTATCATTATATGCTTCTTCAGACCGCGTATCATTAGAAATCATCAAATATACTTGACAAGAATATGTCGCTCACATTTTCATTTGGGTCCCTGCATCATCCATGCCTTTACAATCATTTGGGAACCCTACACCATCCATGAGTATACAATCAGTTGGGAACCTTACACCATCCATGAGTATACAATCATTTGAGATCCCTTACACCATCCATGAGTATACAATCAGTTGGGAACCCTACACCATCCATGAGTATACAATCAGTTGGGAACCCTACACCATCCATGAGTATACAGTCAGTTTGGAACTCTACACCATCCATGAATATACAATCAGTTGGGAACCCTACACCACCCATGAGTATACAAACATTTGGGTACCCTATATCATCGATGAGTATACAATCCATTGGGAATCCTACACCATCCACGAGTATACAATCATTTGGGTACCTTACACCATCCATGAGTATACAATTATTTGGGTCCCCTACACCATCCATGAGTATACAATTATTTGGGTACCTTACACCATCCACGCGTATACAATCATTTGGGTACCTTACACCATCCACGAGTATACAATCATTTGGGTACCTTACACCATCCATGAGTATACAATTATTTGGGTCCCCTACACCATCCATGAGTATACAATTATTTGGGTACCCTACACCAGCATGGCTTGGAAGTCGACCGTCTCCATTATTGCGGAGTGATATCCGATACTTTACCACATGTTATAAGATCTTGATCCGGCGAAGTACGGATTTGAAAAATGCGGGAAATTTAGTGCATTGGTACCAATTTTGGAAAATCTACTTCCTATGATACAAGTATGAATGACTTCCGTAAAATATAAGAAGTGTTTGGGAATGGGAATTCTAAACAAATAGGACATGACATCACATTCAAAGCCACATCTAACCGACACCTGATTGGCTGATAGATTTAGACGGGGATTTTTAAAATCTACCGAATCTAGCTGCCCAAATTAGTTCAAAATGGACATACTCGCTTCCAAATATCAGTCTTATGATCATTCCGGTAACCAAATGTTGCACTGCATCTGGACATTCTTGCCACATGTTGGTTTATTGCCACACAATATGGAATATACATGTAGGCCGTTTATCCATTTTATGTCATCACAGCAAACGGTATGCTGGATATCTCACATTCCAATCAGAAAATATCTCGGAATTTGTAATGACAACATATTTCTCCAGGGAAATGCATATCAGATCCATGGGCTTGAACAGAAGTCTCGATGAATTATGACGTCTCCCTATGTAATTGAGTCCCGGTACATGAAACAACTGTACTGAACTTTTATATGGAGAGAATTACAAAGTTATTTCAAGCGTGACATATTATCGATATCACGGAGAAATGGTAGTCATTTTGTAGAGTTCTGTTTGTTCTGCACGAGGCAAACACGAAAATTTATGCAGATTTAACTGCTGATTATTGACAAGCACCCGAGTAGGCGACTAATTAAAATGCACAGACTATAGCATATATGTGGTCGTATAAAATGAAAAGAGGATAATGTTGTGGATGGCGGCTGTGTCCATTAAATGGGCTGCTTCCATAAACACCAGTGTTGATGAACACGCATGATTTCGGAACTGGTACGCTTCCTAGTCGTTGATCTAAGCGGCGTTCTTGAAGTTATTACACCGTCTCAAAAGCCTGTATCAGCTTTCTAAATAAATGGAGCACGCAATATGCTCTACCACAATTTCTGAAACATTATATTTGAATCAAATTTAAATGTTCGTATGCCAAACCTTGCTTAGGAGTTACAGTCACAATTCGGTGCGCTGTTACGTTGTGTGTTCGAAGACGAGCACATTACATCGACCTGCAACTTCCACAGAGTATTAACTAAGCTTGATGTATTTCCCTTGGGATTTATGTCTGGTGTTAGCTCAATTCCTACCAGCAATGTATGTAACGCACCATAGCGTTCAGAAATAATATTAAAAGGGATTAATTACGAATCCTATCAATTAGTTCGAGTCTCGGTGAAATTGATATCGAGACCCTTTCCTGAAAATGCAATTTGTTGGTCCAGTGATTTGGAGAAGCCATGGGCAAATCAATCCGTTTCATATATTTCTCTTTAACTTCTCCGCCGACTAATTCTGTTATTTATTCGACTCACTTCATTCTTCGTGATCGGAATGTGAGAATATCCCGAATTATCCCGAACTTCGCTAACTGTCCATGTAGGCGATACTCCCGCGGATTGACTTTATAACCAACCCTCATGGCATTCGCAGAATGCAAACCATCGTCCTTGAGGTATAGTAAGGTGTCAGCAAGTTTTGACATTCAAAGTCCATCAGGTATAATGATAGACCCCGAACTGTTCCTGGAACCCAAAGTTGTTGCTTTCGGCTCGGACACACAGATAGACGAGCAGACTAACAGAGAGACAGAGGGACATATGAACAGACAAACCATGATCCGAGACGGACAGACAGACCATCAGGAAAACAAAGAGACTCTAAACAACACTCTGGCCATCCTACGGGGGGAGACGCTAAAGTGTAATACTGCAGCAAATGCCAGTCCATATTCGAGGACATTATTCTGGTATTATCCCGTAATACAGTTCGTAAAGAGGGTACCCATCAATTTAGGAGTTGACGGATACAGAGACCCCAATGTCAGAAATTTGGTAATAGTGAATGACCTTATACCGGATGCAAAACAGGACACGAGAATTTAAATATTTCTTCATCAAAAGATCCCAAGACGATAATGTATCTATTATGTATGTGGTACAGAACTTGCTCGATTAAGGTAGAACTTCAACAGAGCGTTGATCGAATATTGTTCTTTTTAATAACACCATCGACAGGCATCAACGTTCATTACTAGTTATCCTCAGCGACTAATTTTGGGGACATGGCCAGATTACGAACATGAAAGTAGTTGAGAGGAATCCATGAATAAGAAAATACCGAGAAACTACACCCTCAAACAAACTGTTTACTTTTTCTACATAGTCACGGCGGCAAAATTTATCATGCACAGTGGTTCGTACAATATGTACACATTAATGTGTATTTTTGTACAGTCAAAATATAATGTGTTCGAGATGTACACACGAATGTATACAAATATACACAAAATGTACACATAAATGTACACATAAATGTGCACAATACGCTAACCCCAAAACTTAAAATTGGTAGGGAAATTCCATGGTGTATTTCGAAATGATTATACAGGATGCGTGTATGTGTTCTTTATGAAATCTGTTCAAAAGTCTTCTGAGATTAGACAGATAAGACCTTTACCATGAACATTAGTGACATGCGCAAACAATGTTAGTGTCTCAGTTCATTAGAATGAATACTATTACCTATGCAGCACCTTTCTGGCGTCAAGAAATCAGACACTCCATTCAATTTGTTCTTCTCCCAAGCCTCGAATTCTTGGCCCGAGTCCCTGTGGCTCAAGTTTACCCATCCAGGTCGCTCCATCACCAAAACAATAACACGACAATAAGTGAAATTTTCTCACTAACAATCCTGTTATTCAATGTGCCCCAATCTATATTAAAGCTTTGATGATCTTTTGACGGAGGTAAATTAAAGTGCCAAACAAATTTGGCTCTCTGACGATCCATTGTGATCACCAGTATCTGCAGAGCCTAATTTTCAAATTTTTTCAAAATTCAAATTATGTTTTGCTTACGTTTTTGTTAGAGTTAGGCTTTTGCTAGGGTGTGTTTGTTTGGGTCATCGTCGCCGTGTGACCGATAAGGTTAGGTGCGACGTTAAACTTCAAACAACCAACCAACCAATCTTTTGACGGAAGCCAAAGAGGAAACAAGAATGCAATGCCGGTTTGTCGATGCATCCCAACATGATGGTACGGAGCTCAGAATAAGGCGTCTAAACATGGGTTTGAATAATCAATACCATCTTCTTAATAATTCCATCGACAAGCACCGAATTGCATTATTAGGTATATTCCCAACAAATGAGACTAGCTTATAAGAACGTCTGGCGACCCCATCTCTTCACGTAAAGATCATTTATTCATCGAACTCAAACGGAGTTTGAGTGCTCAAATGTGCGCTCATGTATCGAGACTGATTTATTTTGGAATAGAAACGAAGTTAAAGACAATATACTGCTCATTGGTCTTGCTTCAGCATCAAAGCATTAATTCATTTGTTAGTCTACCTGCCTGTCAGTTACATTTATGACAATAAAATAGCTCATGGAAAACTGTCAGCAGCTGATTCCAACCCAATCGAAGTGTTTCATTAAAATCTTCTTTTTTTCAAAATAGATCGGAGCGACAACTCTATGCAGGTTAACGCAATCTATCATCAATCAAGATACCCATTGTACCATCTATGGGAGATTAGATATCGGATCGAACCGAAACAGGATCGACGAAAAAGTCAGACGACAATTGGGGGAAAATCCGTCACTATCTATGGACAATCATCCATATTGACTCGCCACTGTAGTCTCTTACAATATGTTTTGGACATGAGGTGTGTGCCGACGACATTCACGGCATCTGCAGGGCAACGTCGCATTTGAAGGGGTTCCCGTAGTTCATTTATTTCTCTCTGAGTTACGTTTAAATTAATTTCTTGAAACCACCTGTCTGGCCGCTGTAGGCGTCTAGAAGATCAACAATCCACTAAGGCTGGTTTTTAGACAATTTTCTCACTTATGGAAAAGTAGGCCTAGTATTACATTCACACCTTTTCAAATATAAGCATGTAGACACTACCAACGTCCGAATGCCCGTTAATGTCTAAATTGTCTAAGTTCTTGCTATTATCTTATGATAGGACATTAAGAGCCTGTTATTGTCCATGAGAAATTATGTGCATTAGTACTTAACATGTCAACACCAAAATGTACAGTGATGCTTGTTAATGTCCTAACATTTGTAGTGATGGTCCAAAGGTTAGGAATTTGAGAGTATCGCAAAATGCTCTCATCACATTGTCCTATAGGGCAATTCAGACATTGTAGGTGTCAGAACCGACATTCAATGTTCAACCTTCGCCTAAAAAAGGATTTCCACGTCAAATATGCATGAAATGAAAATAGAAAAGATGGCTTACTGCAAGAGAAGAGCGATCAACAGTTTTCATCAAAAGCATGTCGACAGCATCGGCGTTGTTCGATATACCGCAAACTTCAATATGTAATTTGCATTCGTTCGTTGTGCTTTACAGTATTTTTATAAACCGCACGTATTAATACTCACCACATTTACCTCCAGTACTGAGAGACCGCATGCACCATATACTGGTTTGAACTGATATCAATAGGTTACACATTGATTATACTCAAAATGTCACTCGACAAATATATGTAGGTTTATTGTTTCGGTAGAAAATTTAAGCCGCACGACGTCGGGCATTACAGGATAGTTTTTCTGGGTATTCTTGCATTTACCAGGTTTACCCCAGATTGAGGCGTTTATTCCACCAGACATCCACGATGCTCATCTATTAACATCAGATGAGGTAATTATCTGAGCTGATATATCACCACAGCTTCCGCGCTAGCGTATCTAATTCCGCTTAAGCCGGTGCTAGGGACCGTGTGGATATTTCATTGTCTCCACATGAACACCTGCAATAAAAGCGCGGCTGGGATACTAAGGCTACATTTGAGAATCCACAGTATTCTTGGGTCTGGATGTGAGTTGCCGAGAGAAGCTTTCCTGTAGAGTCATATGATTGCTTTTTAGTCGCCAGATGTATAATGACATCTGCTCGATCTGCCTTGATGGAAATGAACTTCTTTTATTCTTACTTGGTTGTATCTCTGCAGATACAGTGTAAAAATCCATCAAACCCGAGATACAATTGTCAAAATCTGTCCTATGGCATAGGAAAAGCAGGAAGCTTTCAAGAGAGGGGTTTATATAGGCTTTGCCTGTTGCCAATCCCCATTTCCATCATCCTCATTATGGAAATAAAATATTGTTTAAACTAAAATCAGTCAGCAACTTGACGGCATTTCATCGCCGATGGTCGACAGGCAAAATTAATATTTGTGTCGATTTTTATCTTTTTAATTCGACGTCTCTAGTTTGTTTCGGTTAAGATTAATAATGTTGGCTACTCACGACAACACTTGATCAGCATAAGAAGATATCGATACACTTTTGAGGATATTCATCGCCAAATTTGAACAAGGGAACATCATGCTCATTGTGTACTAGCCATGACAGGGCGCTATATGACAAGCGAATTAGTCCCATGCTTAGCCAAGAAATGTCACTGAATCGTCAACAAGACCGTGTACGTTTCGCAAATGGTCAATCCTAGAGTTTTTAACTTTGGAATGTAGCAGGAGAATTGTGTGTCCCGAATGGCATGCTTGTGTACAAAAAAAAACCCTATTAAAATGCGAATTTACTTTCGCAGCTCGATCGGTTTCTATCTCGATGGTGACTTATAGAGAGACTTCTCTAATTGGCAGATATCAACTGAATATTGACTTTTCCCACAGTCACATGAATGCTCTGCTGATGGAGTAGAAATACTCCAGCCCATCCACAAATCACTTAGGTTTCCTTAGAGGTTATCGGCAATATGAGTCTTATTAACTTCGAAAAGTTTTAATTGTGAAAAAAGTCCAATGTGTAATTTCATCACTATGTAGATGTTATGACAATATCAGTCAAGATGATGCATAAGGACTGTTGACTTTAAAAGTTAGGACAATAACACTCACTTTGCAATTTACTTACGTGGTTTTGCCTTGGTTATGACAAGGGTGTGTTCATGTCCAATTTGGATACTTGTTGATTGTGACTCACCTGAGTAGATTGGATTTGTCGTCTTATGACGAGGACGATGAACATGGTCAATATGATGTTATTTGAATATGGATGCGTGTCCCTTCATAAAATGAGCCTTCATTTCCAAACGTTTATTTTTCGACAAGTTCCGAATAGAACAGAGATCTCAACTATATATCGCTGCCTCAGTTCATTGAAATTTGGCGCAGAGCTTTTCCCGTGGAATTGTTCTGTTTACAACCGAACAAAATTAGGTACACTTTGAGCATTTATATCTCGGCTACTAGAACAACTTTTATATAACTGAGGCACTGCTTAGTTCTGTACCTCGAAATGAATAACCGTGCCAAATTTCTAATCCCATGATGGATACCATTCCAGAAATAAACGGTTTAACATAGAGAAAATAAGTAATGTAATTAAACCGACGAACAGAATAAGACATGTTAACAAATAGTGGGGATCCTTGCAGTATTTAAATGAGACAGATGTGGATCGTCACTTAGTGGGTGTCCAATCAATCAGGGGAAAACCTTGTCACTCATAATGAGAATTTGAAGACTAAAATTGGAGTAAAGCGACCATTTGGTCACCAAAATAATGTCACCTGGAAAATAAGCGATATAGTACTAAAGATATGTGCAATAAAAATATTCTCGTCAATTTTAACCCGCCGGTGTGTTGCAAGTCCTTAACATGCGTTTATTCGTTAGCAGTGTCTAAAGGTGCTGCCGTTTTGGGAATTATTTTCCTAAAATTCCGTGCTTTAAATATATACGAGATCAGTTATATGTCTGTTACTGTTCGGTACTGTTTGATTTAATGCACATGTCCCTGCATAGTGGGACGTTTCAAGGCACTATTATTGGACAAGAGTCGACCCGCTCTGAGTAAGATGTCTATATAGCAAATACATGGATTATCAGACAAGCGTTGAAAAGGGTAAAGCATGTTCATAATATTTATCTGTCATGTGTGGAATTGGAGGGATATGCAAAAGTTGGGAAAAATTGCCCACGTCTGGCGACTAAAGAGCAACCATATGTCTACAGGAAAGCTTCCCTCGGCACCTCACATTCATCCCTAAGAACATTGTGGATCCTCAGACGTAGCCTTGGTATCTCAGCCGCGCGAATGGCTGATATGATCCATGGCATTACAGATCGGGTCTGACAAGAAACTGATGGAGATTCGATACATAACGGATACCGAAACCGGAATATAATCACGACTCTTCAGAAACAGCAAATTACTAAATCAAGGAAGGATTAATTAAATTCTACTGTCATCTCAAAAGATGATGGTGCTCTTTGGTGCATGGATATTGATCGAATAGTATATCACGAGAAGTCTAACACTAATGTGACGAGAGGGGGAATGAAATGCCGATAATGCCATTCGCAACATTTTATTGTGCTTTTCCGACATATTATATCCATGATTTGTGACATTGAAACGGGTTTGCATTGCAGTTTGAACTGGTGATGGTTAATTTGATATCTTCTAAAGTAATTTATCGCTGGAAATGATATGACATTAGAGAAATGAGTGAATTAGGGGCCTTACGAAACTCGTCCATGCAACTCATAATGATACATTACGGGGGTTTATGGATGTAATATCCTTGGTAATGTCCTATTTTAGCTGATTAACTGACCATATACAAGAAGCATGTGTACATTAGAATGTTTATTTATTACGTTTCCTATTCAAATCGAAAAACATCCGGTCATGTTTTTTGTGTTTTCTTTTTAGCAACGTTATGGACTTTGATATCTGTTTGACTTTATAGAAATATGATACATGTAAGCGTCACTTAAAGTAACCATGCAGTCCTCATTCATAAAGAATTCTCGCGTCCATAAACCATAGATTTTTTTATGAGACGCTAAGGCTCCAACGGGGCCCAAACCCTCAGAGTATTGCGCGGCGTTCGCTAATGCATGTTACGTATATGGTAACAATGTTTCCAGGAGCAGTATTTGCTACGCTACAGAAAACGTCCGCTCAAAATGAGGTGAATGCGCTTATTTCCCCCTGCAATGAAACAGGAAAATTCTTCTCGCAATATAATATAACATGAGCTTTATAATGAGATTCACTTTTGTTGGGGATATTAGTTAGTATACGGTGAGGGGAAAAGGTGTAAGAAATGATGCTGAATGGGTCAGATATTCGACATCATTTCTTACACTTTTTCTCCTCACCCTATACTACTGTACACTACCACCGCCAGCAATATTCACCACAATGTTATATAACCAATCAATTGATAAAGAGATTTTGAATAAAAAATATTTGCTGTAGTCTTTCGCGTTTTAGTGCTTGGTTATTCGTTTATGTTTCGGGTGTATAATCAACAAGTATGATGCAATTGTTCAGCTTTGCAAATAAAATATATTAATTAGCGGTATTTTGCAATAAATATGCTTGTATCTTAGATTTAAAAAGAGAAATAGATTTGTATTGTTTCAGTTCTGAGGGTAATTTATTTCACTCATTTGGCCCCTTTATTTTAGGGGTGTACAGACTAAGGTCAGTACGATAAAAGGGTCTATATAGGTCAAGATCATGGCCACGAGTGTGGTATTGGTGTATTTCTTTCAATCTCGTGAAGTAAGTTCGGAATTCAAACGGTAAAAGGAAAGGGTGGTAGAGAAATTTGTGGGCAAGGCGTAGAAAACCTAGTATAGCGAGGATGAATACAGTGATACGCACCTCGTGAATATAAAATACATTCACTCCGTGCAGCTGCTCATCTCGTGATTTCACGCCTCATGAACGCTTACCCGTTGCACTTGTTGATAGAGTTCAGAGGCCTATCATTTCTCTACTCATTAATCCTCATTATTATTAACTGTTATCTATGGATATTCTCAGTCAACCAGACTCGATATAGCTCAGAATCTAAATCCTACAACTGGTCAACCTGATTCATATAGGTTATATAGGGTTAAATTGCTTTTAACCCAGTTGATCAGTTGTATGTTTATATTCTAATTCTCGGCTGTTGTTTTAATTTAAGAGTTTGATTCCATATAGTGAACTAAAAGAATTAAATTGCAGAAAAAAATACGTAGGCCCTTGTACCGTAGCGATTTTCTTGTCAGAGGCAAGTTTAAGCTATTGGAGATTTCGCGAACCCAGCATTCCTTCACCGAAGGATAGAATACATTTTTTATTATACCCAGTGAAAACGGACAGATTTGTCAAGAATCGAGGGATAAATAAATCTATCACTTAACTGCATATCGATGCAATATAATCTACAGCCCCCTTCACTGCCTCCCACATGTTTCTAGAAGGTCAAGTGTTCATCTAACCCATTCTCCAATCAACGGATTCTGATTTGTAAATGAATCAGTAATTTGAAATCAATGAGGCTTGTCCAATTCTGTGATACACTGTCAGTCACGAGGCGTTTTGCATTGCACGGTCAAGCAAGAGACCGGTTCCACGGAGCAGTGCTAATCTGCTAACGATCCGTCATGATTGCGCTTTCATTTTGCGGTCATACTATAGTCAGGCATGAAGTTTGTTCCATTGGATGGCCATAACGGTCAGTCATAAGGCAAGTTTTTTTTGTCCAGTCATATGTTCTGTTGCGCAGCCATATCGATCACGGCAGTTCGCGAGCATATTCGCTTTCATGACAGTTTAACAATTTGCTTATGACACTGACTGCAACAATGTGGAAAATATTTCCATCAAACTAGTTTTGATGCCCAGTCATATGGTCAGTCATGGTGTCTGTTCTGTTGCGCAGCCATATCGATTAGGGCAGTTCGCGGGCATATTCGTTTCTATGACTGCAACAATGTGCACAATATTTCCATCAAAATATTAATGAGCTGTGGAATCCAGGGATTTGATTGCCGATCCAGATTAGAAAGCGCTCTTATCAGTTAACTTGTAAATTCGACACATGAGCCGTTCCCAACGACTGAGACAGCCATCAAATTAAATGGTGGAAAACGATGCCGCCGTATTGACAAGAAGTCATATGACCCCACAAAAAAATATACTGATTGCATATTAATAAAAACATCAGAAGAACCAAAAGTGTTTCCTGTGATGATTCGTGTCTCACCCACGCGTTTGCTGTACCTGTTCATGGACATCATGAATGACATGACCACACGGCCACTAGCACCAGCTTGAGCGGTATTAGAGATATTTCAGAGCGGTGACGGAATAACCATATCAAGTCATCTGTTGGAAAACTGTCCAAACGAGGGAGTATTTATAAAATGCAAGTCCGTATATGTTAGGATTGCAAGGCAATAATCAGCATGACCACAAACTACCTTCGTAATTAGCTGTACAAGTTAGATATTTTAATTATCCTTCCTTGAGAATTTTTCGAACCAGTAGTACGCTATTGCTCAAAGAATAGTGCTGTCTAATTGAATAAATTCTGCCAGAGATGGTCGGTTTTGCTTTTACTTCTCGTTAAAACGAGCCCAAACGGTGACAAAAAAGATTTTTTTTTTAAATTTGAAATCTTTTATTCGATATATGCCAACTGTAACAGCTTATACAGAATCAAATATGGACTAATATGTCCACCAACTGAAAATTCTATGAAAGGGCCATGTTTTCATTGGCCCGAGCAATTGGATACTCTGAGTTGATTGAACATCTAATCATATATGGAATACAGTAGGCATGCATTCTGGGAAATTGGATCTGTTTCATTTAAATCAGTCGTTTTACCACTTAGAAATATAGGCAGGTGACCGGCAGTCGTTGAATGTACTGGATATACGCCACTGATCAAATAAAAGAGAGCAACTATAATTTATCGTTAGGAACTATAAAAGTTTAATGAAAAGTAGAACCCCAAGCAATTCAGGAACCCGTCAAATCATTCTCATCAGCGATACCGTCCGTTATAGCTTTGGTTATCATCTGAGATAAGTGGACTGTACTATTCTTTGAAAAATACAGTAGCACACCTCCTTTTACACACTTTTAATAATTGTAGCGGTTTTGACCTGGATTCGTCAATTATCCCCATAGTGCATCAGATTAATTATCAGCACACCACACAGCTGGATATTTCTGGCTAGCTGAGCGGGCGGCTGCAACGAGACAAGTATTGAAGTTTAGCTTGTATGCCTACATAGTGTTAACAATGTATGTATTCAACAAAATTTCGGCATATCGTACTTTTCATGATTCAGTGACGCTGAGCCTGGTGTGTTTCTTTGAAAAAATACATAGTTTATTTTATAATGTCTCATACACATGGGTTAATGGCATATGTCAGCTAAAGATTAAATTCCTTTTCTCAACTTGTCATGTTGGGTTATCAAGGGATAGGACATTGAAAGTGTCAATTGATATGTCTAAATTGGTTCGATATTTCTTCCAAGCCAAACTTCTTTTCCATTAATAATTCACCTGTCAAGCACTGTGTATCTACACCCGACAAGTTTAAGCCTGTCAAACCCGCTCATTCCCCTATGAGGTTTGAATTAATTCAGCCTTACTGATACCTTTAGCAATTTGAGATCGAAAGTGCCATCAAAATTCAGCGTCTGTCAATCTAGGATATGGCAAGACTTTGACGATGGCATTCCCCCTTCGTGATGTAATTAAATATCAGTGTAGCGTTATGTATAGCACTCCACCCATATTCCGATTATCTTATAACTTTACACACTTACTGCCCAATATCGCAACTCATAAATCAGTGGAGTTTATCCCTTGAAAGCATAAATACTTTGACTATCAAAGAGTTGGGCATAAAAATGTCCCTTGAATTACTCATTATATATTGCTTGTTAGTGTTTATGTATTGCCACCATAAATACTATGTAAATATTAAGGTAGGTGCAAACTATTTTTCAGATTTTCCAGATCACTTTTTTAGCACTCGGGTTTAGGAGGTGTGTGATTAACAAAATTGATTAATTCTGTCTTTTATCTACTACTTGTTACTGCGGACACCAAAATGTGCTTGGATACTGTGTCTGAGATTCTTCAAATCAATGACTCCAGATTTTCTCATTTAAAATATGACATTTTGTCGTACCATAATAAACCTGTATACGTTAAAGATATATACTGGGCTAAATACTTCAAAGAGTTCATCTTTACAGAGACACAGTGTTGATCTTCATATGTACCGGCTGATTTGGAAGTTTCAAACTGGTAACAATACTATTTGAGCATGAATGGATTGAAGACACATTTGTAATAATATAAGGTTAGGAATCTTTTAAGATTCTGCACATGTCCATCGAACGTTTTACCGTAGGCGATGATGTCGTCTAAATGAGTGACTTGAGTAATACCGACTATGCACTCAGATGTTGTGATTACCACTGCCGGTTTGTTGATTTGACCAAGTTAACCAATCACGTGACAATTCCAGCACTTCCGGTTTATCTTCTGGTAATATTGTATGCAGTATTCAGCAGTCATCAACAAAGGAATTTCCGCGTCAATAACTTTGCAGTTAGCGCCAATTCCAAATAGGCTCGCAAAGAAAATAAAAACAATCGCATAAGAATGTGTCCTGCAAGAGAGAAGTGTTCAACATCAAGACACGATGCTATTTACAAGCAACCCTTATCACTGACCAGTTTTCTTTATCCAAATGAATTTCCAACTCGTTTTCTTCAGTATGATGTATCTCAGTCTCCCTATGAGGAGGCACAGTTCATCCCTCAGTCCTTTTCGTCAGTCAACCATGCAGCGTTGAGAAAACATCATGCGTGTTTGTCTAACCAAACTGAATTTGACAAGCTACTAGGCGTGATAAATGCAGCTTAATTTCTCTAGGTTTTAGTAGTGAAATCTTGCAAGTAGGCCTTTTCTTGGGATAGGACTGAAAACAACAATTTACCTTCCAAACCTTCCATGGACTGGAAGTGATAACTGTGTAATTGCTGCATATTAGATGCATTCCGGTTGTTCAGTTATCTGTATTCTACACAAAGATAAGAGGTAGGCCGGTCATTTTTGCGATCACAAACCGTGGATTTTGCACAAGATGGTTCCTTATCGCAATAATGTTGAATCACAAGAGATAAAATGTCCATCAATCTCCATCAATCTGTTCAGGGATTCTACATCTGTGGTTCATTTTTTCCAACTGTCAGGCCAGATCTGGAAATCCACTTCAATTTCTTGCCAACCTTGGTGTCATTTTTCTCATGTGAAAAATATGTGATGTGGAAATGGTAAATTTAGATATATAGATATCATGCATAAACCTTTATCTTATGATGTCAGTTATTCAAATATATTGCGCATGTTCACATCTATTATCCATAATGTAAAAAAACTTTTTCAAACCCTCACCACAAAAACGACAGTTGGCTGTAACACACACTTCAGACATTAAGACAATGAGATATAAGCAACATAGTCACATCTACAAAGCTGAGAAAGCCATTGATGGTGGATAAAGAGTTGAAGACCTACAAGTCTGAAAATGGCAATACATGTCTTGATTCTGGAAGTCACCAGTTTTAGGGCGACTTTCCAGTCCAATTGTAGATGAATTGTTTTCGCTCAAAATTCCTCAAACTCCATATGGAATTTTCATGATTTATTGGCAAAAATCATATGAAATCCATATGGGGAAGAGTGAGTGGTGGGAGCGGGTGCACCTATTTTGTAGAAAAGCCCTACTAAAGATTGCGATTTCCTGAAAATGGAAACACGTCTTCATTCTTGAAGTCACCAGTTTTAGAACGACTTTCATGGAGCACATACCCATAGTGAAAGTGTCCGCAATTGCAGATGAATTTTTGTCGCTCAAAATTCTTGAAACTTCATATGAAAAATTTATGATTTCTTGGCATAATCCGATGAATTCCATATAGGGAGTGGGGGGAGCGTTTGCACTTATTTTCTAGAAAAGCCCTGCTAAAATGCCGACTTTCTGACTGAAAGCGGTTGTGGAGACTTCAATTTTTGTTCTCGTCACGAGTCACTGGCTCCGTTTTGTAGATGTAACTTTGTTGTATATGTCTGACACGCTTTGTCAAGTTTGTGTTGACCTCAGCTGGAGTATTTTTGTAACGCAGAATCGAAAAAAGGGTTTTATACATAATTTTATTGATGGATAATACGCGGGGAAAGGGGCACTATATTTGGATAGCGTAAGCTAAATCCTGGTATATGATATATATATATATATATATATCCGAATGCAGTACATGTTACATTTAAACACATGAAACACATTGAATTTATAACGCCAAAATGGCCGCTAAGGATGGCTCGGCATTAACGAAAACTGTTGACCGCTTCTCTCTTCCAAGAAAAGTATGCTATGTATACTCTGGTGGTTATTTTTTCAATTTGGTACTAATATTGGTACTAATATGATTTGATATTGTTATATCATTAGGTTTTTGGATTGTGGGCGCGGTAATTTTTCAATGGACAACGACTGAATATTGAATGACGGACAAGACGCTTACATTGTATCGAAGGGTGAGAAAAGTCAACAGCCCAACTATTGTTCCCGCTCAGCTTAGACTTCACGAATATATACGATCGTTATATTTGGCTGTTGACAGGACGATATTTGAAAGGAGATCGATTCTGAGTTTCATCCATTAACAGTTTCCTTACTATTCAACAATCTTTCATTCCCTATCTGCTGCTGTTCTCTCACGGAAATGACCCGTTCTGACAAGCGCATTCGGTCGGGATGAAGCGAAAATGATGCGAATTACTCGATGGGGTGAACTTTGGACAACATTATATGGTAATCTAATTACGTAATCGTTCCGATATCAGTACGTTAGCTGACCCTCCCAGTTCATTCAGGGTCGGAGAGGACAGTTATTGACAGTTTGCCAGTCAACTAGGACTAATAGAGCGAAGTGGGTGATCCTCAGATCTCATCTAGCATGGCCTTGTCATTCTTATTTACTCGCTCTTGATAGACGCGATATTTTATCAAGAAAAAGAGCTTATTAGCAAAATGAAATTGTGGTTGCTTTGATGGAGAAGGAGGAGAGTCGGCTTATTTTCAACAGCAGCACAAGGAGATCCTGCATTTTAGATATTTTTTCAATCTGTAATTCTCGTCGGTGACTGGCAATGCACAATATATAAAAACGAATACTTCATTCGGTCCTAATAATTTATCTAATCCGTCTCACTCCCTGTTTATCAACGGAGTCAGTAAATACTCAAAACTGAAAAATCTAAAACTTCCAAGAGTGTCTACATAGACAGCACTTGACTGCTGACTATTTAATTCTTGGGAGTAGTTTTCAATAATGGAAGTGTTGCGGAGTAATTTTCAAGTGTTGTGGGAGTATCGCTATCCTTAAGACTACTGACTAGACGCAGTAATGCTAATTACTAATTAATTGATTTTATGGAGTTGAAACATAATCTCCGCTCTGCACATACCGTACAGCGACGCAATGGGCTTTATTCGGGCTTGACTGCTGAATATTTAATTTTTGGGAGTAGTTTTCAATAATGGAAGTGTTGCGGAGTAATTTTCAATTGTTGTGGGAGTATCGATATACTGACTAGACGCAGTAATGCTAATTACTAATTATTTGATTCTATGGAGTTGAAACATAATCTCCGCTCGGCCGATACCGTACAGCGACGCAATGGGCCGTATTCTGGCTTGATGAGCACGTAAGCCTGCCCATATTATTCTGTTCTCCAAGTCATGTACAACATTAGGCCGATTCACCTCTGTAAACTATGAACCAATATCTTATATATCAGTGCCACCCCGCTTCCTATGTTACATGTCGCCAGTCATGATGGTCTGGCGGATACATTACATCGCCCTTCATAGAGCTCAGATAATACTTGCCGTGTGAGGCCCTCAAAAAGCGGTAATACACTATCACAACCTTGACACTTGCTATTCCATTCACAGAGCAGATTTGGATGCAACTTGGAAACAACATATCTCTTCTAGGCCTGTGACCATACATGTAAACGTAATTATTCAAGGTATTAATCTTGACCCCATTTCAGCTAAACACGTCAGTGGTATAGTTATTTCACCAGACGGGCCACAGGCGAGAATATCTGGGCTATTGGAGATTGTATATACCTACACTGATTAGTTTCTTCGATTCTCACCGGAGCCAGTATTTTCTGGTATGATGTTTCACAATGTATTGATAATCGGTTCTTTCCTGCGCATAAAAACCCTTCCGTAAATTCCAGCAAGAGTATATCAACACCCAGTGGTGCAAAGGACAAGCCCTTCTTGACCAGCCTTATTTTTGCCATGTCGAAACTTTATCACGAAGTGGAATTCCATCGGAGCCTAGTGGCATCCGAGCTGACAGGTGTGAGGATATAAGTTAGCGGGTTATTGTCTGATAGAGCGGTGAGTTGCAACGAGTACTAGAGATAACCCCTAAGCGGTCAGTGATAGACCACTTCAATGCCAAGAAATCTAGCTTCCCAGAGAACAGGCGGTAGTTGTTCTCTACGCCGGACAGAGTTCGTGAGGCACAAGCCACTACTTTCAAAATTTCATAATCTTGATGTTGATGGAGAATGACGCCTGGTCCTTCGTTGGATGCATGTATGATGAAAGGCATTTTTAATTCGGATATGCTATGCTGAGTGCACCGGCTAGGAGAATAATCAGTTCACCAAATGTTCTGATACGATGCTGTCCTATAAAACTGGTTCACTTGATGGCGCCTGTTCTCGTTCTGCCCTTCCATTGTACTCTGAAAAACCTTTCCACAGTTCTCCACATGTTCACCAAACGTTCTGCTGTAGACGATGAGGTCTTCTAAATATAGGAGACATACTTCATCCCTCAGTCCTTCTAGGCAGTCCGTCATGTAGTGTTGAAATACACCAGGCGCGGTTGTCTAACCAAACGGAAATTGTAACCCATTCGTACAAGTTACCAGGTCTGCACTTACAGATATTCGGTTCCATAAAGGCATAAACTTGCGGCCGTTTAAATTATAACACATTAGGCACATCTCTTTACACAGTCTAATTAGAAAGGTTTAAAGCCCAATATTCTTCCTTCTCACAATAATGCCTAATCACAAACTGTGAAACTGCGATTCTGAGTTCCAGTTTCCCTACTATTCAGCAAGCATGTACTCCCCATCTGACGTTGTTCTCTCCAGAAAATCTCCATTTTGACATGCGCTTCCAGTCGGGATGAAGCGAAAGTGATGTGAATTATTCGATGGGCTTTGACTTTGGACCACATTATATCGTAATCTAATTACGTAGTCGTTCCTGCATCAGTACGTTAGCAAACACTCACAGTACATTCAATGTATGATCGATCAGTTATTAACAGTTTATCAGTCGTCGAGAAATAAGAGAGCAAAGAGAGTGATCATCAGATCTTGTCAGTCTTACTTACATAATGGTAAGAACGGAGATTATCCGCCAAATGAAATTTAGGTAGTTTTAGTGGGATGAGGAGGAGAGTCGGTACAGGAGCAGAAAACCATTTTTATCACTGACGACATATATTTTGGATAAATCTTTAAATGATTTATCACTAACAGTGATTATTAATACACACTATGGAAGAAATGAATACTTCACATTCTAATTCCTCTATAATAATTGACCTCACCCCATTTTTTTTAACACAATTAGTACACTCTCAAGGCTAATAATATCAAGGGTTTTACAGAGAATGCTCTTGCAGTGTTCAATCTTTTAAGTGCGGTGTTTAACAGATAAGAGAGAACCACCTCTCCAAAATGGAGGTAAAAATGTACAATAAAATCAAGAATATATCGAACGGAGAGACATCCGCCATAGCCGACCATGGACATATATATCCGCATCGGATGGTATTGAAAAAAGTAATTGTCCTCTATCTACTTTGCATAAGAATAGACGACGTGCCTGACTTGTTCCCTATTAACAATTAGACTATGCACACTTTCATTTGAAAACCAAGGTGGACTACCGGTATGTTTAAAACTAATGTCTAAAAGGATTTAATCAAAATGTATATACTCAAATGTATGTCTAAAATGTACATGCTGGTACATAATTAATTCACACACTTTGAGTCATCATTGTGTTGTTCCTTCAGCGATCTTTTATCTCCAATAGACCCAAACCCTCATGGCGTTATATTTCCCTTACAATCACGTGAAGAAGTTGTTTCCATTCATCTGTTCATCTACATAACAGGTGTCAATTACCCTGAAATACAACATCGCTTATGTAACACGACATTAATTTCTCAACGCACAGTACAGATTCCGTAAGACGTGAAATCATATATGTAACACGACGCACCAAATGAAAGGCTTGAAAGACCGACTGTCAGTCCAGAAATTTCGCGTTGGCAATTAAATTGATAGGGAGATCGCGTGCCCTTTCTAAACTACTCATCGCGCATGCACAGTCGACCCATTCTACTGTAGGGTGCAAGCGTGGCCCATGGAATCACAGGTTGTGAAAACCCCAGGTCTCTCGCCCCACCCTATCCCGCGCCACACCTATGCGACCCGCTGTGCAGTGAGTAAAGCGGAGTAGGAGGAGTCGGACACGCCACGGATTATACTGGGTAGATGTGTTACATGGTGACGGGTATTTAAATATATTATCAACGCACCTGTCATTTGTCACGGGACAGAAGTTGGGATAAAAACGTCATTAGCTTTCATAGTCAGGGCTGTTAGGGATATTTTGGTTCACATTCTTCCAAAAGCACCAAATTTGGCCCATATGTCGCCCATACCATACTATTTCGATTTTTGACGGGCGCCAAGACGGGCGCCCCCTAGGGCCGCCATATTCGACGAAATTCAATATGGTCGCCACCCGGGTTAGAGGCCATTCGTAGTTAAATAACTAAAAGGGCTAGAAATATTAATAATAGCACTTTTTAATGGTTTTGGGGGTCGGAGAATCTGATTGTGATCTTATTTCAATGATTTGAGGTCAAGGTCACACTTTAAGGTCACCCTAAAGGTCATTTTGGGGACAAATTCGCCATTATCAGTGGTTTTGGGGCAAGATATATAAACTGCTCCATTCTATTGGTTTCCAGGGTTGAGTAACCCGAATCTGGCCTTATTTTGGCGATTCGGAGCAATAGTTCATTTGAGAGTCGCGATAGAGGTCATCCGAACCAGAGGTCAATTGTAGGTATAACACCAAAAGAACCACAAATAATACGATAGAGGTTTGTGGCATTCTCCGATTCTGAACTTATTTTGAAGATTTGAGGTCACCCCATTTTGGGATCAAATGTCAAAGATCAACAGGTACCACTAAGAACAATCGATCGAAGATTATTCAGGAACAAATTATATTAAAATACTTCGGAGATGACATCTGCTGACAAAATGCTATAACTATGCCGCTACGCCGCTATGTGTATTTAAATGTTCGAAATACAATACAAAGAGCGCTTTAGCAACAATATACCAATGATTATTAGTACCTATACCTTCTGGCTTGTGCTCTCAAGAAACTGTGAAGTCGGGTCGCACCCAGTAAGGCTGTGGAAGAGGGGTAGTGCCAAGGATTTGACGGACCGAGATCGGAACAAATGGTATGGACTGGAATGTCACAATATTTTTTTCCAGTACCGAAGTCCACCAAGAGTTCCGATAGACCGAGGGTCTCCAAAGACCGGACATCGCTGTCCATCGTGCGAACATAGGCTGTTGTATGACCCTTCGTGGCATGTGCACTACCTCTCTTTCACAGCTTAACGGGGTGCAAGACGTCTTCACAGTTTCTTATATGTGGCAAAAAGACGGCCTGAGCAGCCTGTACAAGCATATCGGACCCCACCGACACACTAGTGGCTCTCACACACGATCCTGACACTCTCGAGTCCGTGCATATAGAGCTTATAGAACGCTTCATCGTACTAATGTACAGCAAGGGATGTGGTGCAGCCGGTGTCAATGAGGCCAAGCATCATCTCTTCCGTACTGCAACCAGATCGCTGGAAAACATCCCACCTCCCAAGCCGCGCTTTTGCAGCATGCGAAGCGAGCGCTGCTGCAAGCGAGTTTCTACTGGAGTCGCTTCACTCACTCCAGCAGGAAATCCCTGACTTCAGTGAGTGGAGCTGGCACAAAGATTGCACCAGTACATAGCAACCGCTATGGACCACTCTCAGCGACACTTCTATGCCATATGCCATTCTCATGCACTGCGGCTGACTCAAGGCATGCACGGGAAGGTGCAAATGCAACTGTGCCGATGTCCGATACACGACCCTCTGCAAATGCGAAGGCGGGTGCGTTAATAACGAGGGCGGTGATGAGAAGTATTATTTATTGCTGGCATCATAGAGCGCAAGCCAGAAGGCATAGGTAGTAAAAGTAATCATTGGCATACTGTTGCTTAAGCGGTCTTTGTTTTGTATTTTGAACATTTAAATGCACGTAGCGGCATAGTTATAGCATTTTGTCAGCAGATGTCATCTCCGAAGTATTTTAGTAACATTTGTTCCTGAATAATCTTGTTTCGATTGTTTTTAGTAGCAACTGTTGATCGTTGACCTTTAATTCTCAAATGAGGTGACCATGACCTCAAATCGTCAAAATAAGGTCAGAATCTAATTCTCCGATGCCACAAAACCCTATGGTATTATTTGTGATTCTTGCCCTTCTGGTGTTTCCTATAATTGACCTCCGGTTGATCTCTGTTTCGGGTGACCCCTGTCGTGAACCTCACATCGCTTATGTAACACGACATTAATTTCTCAACGCACAGTACAGATTCCGTAAGGCGTGAAATCATATATGTAACACGACGCACCAAATGAAAGGCTTGAAAGACCGACTGTCAGTTCAGAAATTTCGCGTTGGCAATTAAATTGATAGGGAGATCGCGTGCCCTTTCTAAACTACTCATCGCACATGCACAGTCGACCCATTCTACTGTAGGGTGCAAGCGTGGCCCATGGAATCACAGGTTGTGAAAACCCCAGGTCTCTCGCCCCACCCTATCCCGCGCCACACCTATGCGACCCGCTGTGCAGTGAGTAAAGCGGAGTAGGAGGAGTCGGACACGCCACGGATTATACTGGGTAGATGTGTTACATGGTGACGGGTATTTAAATATATTATCAACGCACCTGTCATTTGTCACGGGACAGAAGTTGGGATAAAAACGTCATTAGCTTTCATAGTCAGGGCTGTTAGGGATATTTTGGTTCACATTCTTCCAAAAGCACCAAATTTGGCCCATATGTCGCCCATACCATACTATTTCGATTTTTGACGGGCGCCAAGACGGGCGCCCCCTAGGGCCGCCATATTCGACGAAATTCAATATGGTCGCCACCCGGGTTAGAGGCCATTCGTAGTTAAATAACTAAAAGGGCTAGAAATATGAATAATAGCACTTTTTAATTGTTTTTGGGGGTCGGAGAATCTGATTGTGATCTTATTTCAATGATTTGAGGTCAAGGTCACACTTTAAGGTCACCCTAAAGGTCATTTTGGGGACAAATTCGCCATTATCAGTGGTTTTGGGGCAAGATATATAAACTGCCCCATTCTATTGGTTTCCAGGGTTGAGTAACCCGAATCTGGCCTTATTTTGGCGATTCGGAGCAATAGTTCATTTGAGAGTCGCGATAGAGGTCATCCGAACCAGAGGTCAATTGTAGGTATAACACCAAAAGAACCACAAATAATACGATAGAGGTTTGTGGCATTCTCCGATTCTGAACTTATTTTGAAGATTTGAGGTCACCCCATTTTGGGGTCAAATGTCAAAGATCAACAGGTACCACTAAGAACAATCGAACGAAGATTATTCAGGAACAAATTATATTAAAATACTTCGGAGATGACATCTGCTGACAAAATGCTATAACTATGCCGCTACGCCGCTATGTGTATTTAAATGTTCGAAATACAATACAAAGAGCGCTTTAGCAACAATATACCAATGATTATTAGTACCTATACCTTCTGGCTTGTGCTCTCAAGAAACTGTGAAGTCGGGTCGCACCCAGTAAGGCTGTGGAAGAGGGGTAGTGCCAAGGATTTGACGGACCGAGATCGGAACAAATGGTCTGGACTGGAATGTCACAATATTTTTTTCCATTACCGAAGTCCACCAAGAGTTCCGATAGACCGAGGGTCTCCAAAGACCGGACATCGCTGTCCATCGTGCGAACATAGGCTGTTGTATGACCCTTCGTGGCATGTGCACTACCTCTCTTTCACAGCTTAACGGGGTGCAAGACGACTTCACAGTTTCTTAGATGTGGCAAAAAGACCGCCTGGGCAGCCTGTACAAGCATATCGGACCCCACCGACACACTAGTGGCTCTCACACACGATCCTGACACTCTCGAGTCCGTGCATATGGAGCTTGTAGAATGCTGCATCGTACTAATGTACAGCAAGGGATGTGGTGCAGCCGGTGTCAATGAGGCCAAGCATCATCTCTTCCGTACTGCAACCAGATCGCTGGAAAACATCCCACCTCCCAAGCCGCGCTTTTGCAGCATGCGAAGCGAGCGCTGCTGCAAGCGAGTTTCTACTGGAGTCGCTTCACTCACTCCAGCAGGAAATCCCTGACTTCAGTGAGTGGAGCTGGCACAAAGATTGCACCAGTACATGGCAACCGCTATGGACCACTCTCAGCGACACTTCTATGCCATATGCCATTCTCATGCACTGCGGCTGACTCAAGGCATGCACGGGAAGGTGCAAATGCAACTGTGCCGATGTCCGATACACGACCCTCTGCAAATGCGAAGGCGGGTGTGTTAATAACGAGGGCGGTGATGAGAAGTATTATTTATTGCTGGCATCATAGAGCGCAAGCCAGAAGGCATAGGTAGTAAAAGTAATCATTGGCATACTGTTGCTTAAGCGGTCTTTGTTTTGTATTTTGAACATTTAAATGCACGTAGCGGCATAGTTATAGCATTTTGTCAGCAGATGTCATCTCCGAAGTATTTTAGTAACATTTGTTCCTGAATAATCTTGTTTCGATTGTTTTTAGTAGCAACTGTTGATCGTTGACCTTTAATTCTCAAATGAGGTGACCATGACCTCAAATCGTCAAAATAAGGTCAGAATCTAATTCTCCGATGCCACAAAACCCTATGGTATTATTTGTGATTCTTGCCCTTCTGGTGTTTCCTATAATTGACCTCCGGTTGATCTCTGTTTCGGGTGACCCCTGTCGTGAACCTCACATGCAATATTGCCTCAAATTGTCAAAATATGGCCAGATTCAGGTTACTCAACCCCGAAAATCGATAAAATGAGTTAGTTTGTATATCTTGACTGAAAAAAACACTAAAAATGATGAATTTGAACCCAAAATGACCTTTAGGGTGACCTTGACCTCAAATCGTTGAAATAAGATCAGAATCAGATTCCCGACACCGATAACCACTAAAAAATTGTATTATTCATGATTCTAGCCGATTTGTTGTTTTAAATACGATTGACCTCTAACCCGGGCAGCGGCCATAATGAATTTCGCCAATATGGCGGCCCCAGGGGGCGACTACCTTGCCGCCCGTCAAAAATCGAAAAGGTATTGTATGGGCGACATATGGGCCAAATTTGGTGCTTTTGGAAGAATCTGAACCAAACAGTCCCTTTTATGCCCTAACATCCCGGACTATCAGGCTTTCATGTGTTGCTGAGCTCGTTATTGAGATATGAGTTCGCGTGACCGCGTGACGTCAAAATAGCGATTCCACAGACCAGCTACCAGTTCACACACAAACATTTAACTCTCGCAAATTTCCTAAAGCCGTAGAACGTTATAGCCAGTAAAGCTTTTTGTAGTATAATATATTAATGTGATAGGATTATACAAAATGTCATATTTAAGCCTGAGGCCTTTAATATCAATCCCGAAAATTATTACATCGGTGTCTTTCTTCGTTTCTGTAAAATTCATGTTTTACCCCGAGCAAAATTTCCAACATATTCTAATGGAATGTAGGTCCTCCAACGAAAATATCCATGAGAGAATTTCGAAGGGTTAATGGAAAGGCCAGATAAGCCCTAAAGCAATTTACATAATGATCTTGTAATGCGCCTAGTCGTATTATTGCGCCCGAAAAAATATGCTACGAGGATTTTTATCTGGAGCCTGTGAGAATCAGATAATGATTATAATTTTCACCCTTAGGCAAAAAGTCACACCGGTCACGATGCATATGCTTGTTCACTTTTGCTAACAAAACACGACAGGCTCAAAACCAACATTCATAACTTGGAGACGTGTTGGAATATTTCATATGTATATGGTATTATCATTGAGCGTCTCAAAGTAACTTACGTTCTCCAAACAGTGTACTGGTTTAATTTAATCCCCCCCCCCCCCACCCCTTCAACACACACAACCCTGATCACCTGTAGAATCAAACAGTCTCGCAATAGAGGTCAAATCCAGTGAACTCGTCTCAGGAATAGTGCTTTTAATTCTCTTGTCGCTGAAATTATCTGAGCGCTTCCGGTTCCCCCACATTTGAATCAATCATAGAAGGCCCTGCCATCTGCGGAATCCATTGAATCGACAAGGTCAAAGGACGTTCGCGTTAATCAGAGATTGTAAGATCCTACAGGCGACATGTAAAAAGAGGGTGGTTGGCGGGGGGAGGGGGGAGTTGCGCGGGGCAGGAGCATTGGTGCGATATTAATCTAATAACACGGATTATTTATCTCAGACAGAGTCGCCACGACAGTCAGTCGGATCCCCAAGTCAACACCATGCATTTGACAGTGTTTCGTCCATAATCGCC
Organism: Hanleya hanleyi; assembly: GCA_036873755.1. NCBI lineage: Eukaryota > Metazoa > Mollusca > Polyplacophora > Lepidopleurida > Hanleyidae > Hanleya > Hanleya hanleyi. Next base: position 16,315 of record JAVTVY010024874.1, on the reverse strand, counting down.
ACGGTATTATTGTTCAGCGACCAGTCTAATAGTCCGGGAGCATGGATCTGAATTTTTTTTCGTTCAACACCCACTACATCTAAGGTTTGACTAAACAAAGTGGTAGAATAGACCTTGTAGAACACACCTAGGTAGTATGTACGATCGAATTATGGCATCAGTTTTTTTCTGCAAGCCATTTGCTGGTGCGGCTGGACGGCACTTGAAAAGTTGGGGGTAGGGGTAACATAATTGCTTATAACTTTGCCACTAATCAAACTATTCTAATGCTTTTGTTACCATTACATTCGTCTTAGAATGTAGTTGAACAGCACATAACAATAATATACCTGTGACCTGGTATGAGGTTACTACAGGTCAAAAGGTCAAAGGATATATGGCAGGAAATTTTACATACTTTAGGTAAGGATAAATTGCGTATGACATTCAAGTTGAGCGCTTACTACAACATGAGCTTGGTAATTTGCTTAGTTATCAGTGAAAATAAAGCATGTGCAGTAAATAATAAATCTTCATGGTGAGCAATTAACCCATGGCAGTGAATGAAATATTAAACGTTACTAACAACTGTCAGTCAGAACGTAAAATGTCAAAGATCTTAGCCAGTATATTTGTATTATGCTCAGCAATCTTATCCTCAAAACTGCAATTATACACCAACAAAAGGCACTGCCATCAGGAAAGCACGGTTAAAGAGGTCGTATGATATAGCACTTATGCCATGTACAGTGGTTGTCCTCCTGATTCGTCATCATTGTCAGAATTATCGAATTCATTGTCCAAATTACGCATTCTGGTGCCTGGGTTTTGGCACCGTTCAGTTGCCATGCAAGCACATGCCTCTCTGCATGCGAGCTCATTTGTTCTGCAGGAACAATCTCTTCGTCGGCAGAGGGACTTCTTACAGCGACATTTGTTAGCTCGATCAGTCTATGAGGTGCTGGGTCCATCTTCATGAGAACGGGTTGCAGAATACCATCCGAGATGCTCCAGCGATGGTCTTCCGGTGTAGGCAGATCTTGCCTGGCATTCACCGGTTTCCTCCAGATCATGGCTTGAAAGTTAGCCCGCTTTATATGCTGGAAGAGGCTGTCAGAGGTTGGAAAAGTAGCCCCTCGTTCTTCTGTCCCTTCTAGCAGAATAACCAGTGCCTGACGTCGTCTGCTTTACTGCCTGCCTTCTCGTTCCTTGTGTACAACCTGCACACGAAGGCTTCACATGCTGAGACAGTATCTTCGCTCAGTATTGCATTTTTCCCCAACTGTGACACGCCGTTCTGATGCATCTCACTCTCACATATTGTATTGAAGGCTTTCTTCTTACCAATTCCAAGCATTGAACTGTTGGAGTCGCACCCAGTCAATGCATGGAATGCGGGTAGAGCATCACATAGTTGTGGACCCAATTCAGCAATCTCCTTGTGTATGGGGATGTACCGTAGTTTATCCTTAACCCCAGTGCGGAACCACATTTCGTGACAGCTAAGACCGATGAAGTGTGCAGTACAGAGTACAGCTACGTCCGTGTCAGTCTATTGTGATCATGGGATGCATGTTTCGCATGCAACAGTATTCTCGTGTCTGCTTCCTCGTGGTCTGATATCAGTGGTACTAAATCCTCACACTGTCCTTTGATCAGTAGGACCGCCCTCTTGCCATCCCTGAAGCCACCACCAAGAACAATTTGTTGCCCCTTTGCAGATCCTTTTGAGCCATCTGACACCAACTCTCTGCCATAAAAGCACAGAGATTCGTATTGTTCAGCTTGGGATTGGCGATGTATTTCAGCCACTGCTTAGGAATTGGTGTGGCGGGACCATTGGTTTTTTATCTCCAAGGCAGTGGATGCTCTCCTTTGTGCTCGCTCTTCAGCCTTGATTGACTTGAGCATGTACTGGTCAAAGATCACATCAACCTGTATGCATCCATTTCGACCTTATGGCGCCGTTATAAGGTCATAATTTTTGGCTGCCAGCTTACCAAAGGTTGACACACCACCAGCCTTCAGCAGCTGCACCAAAGCCATGACATCATTCACATGTGGTGAGCTGACGGCCAAACATTATGACCTTATCGTGGCGCCATTAGGTCGGAATGGATGCATACGGGTTGATGTGATCTTTGACCAGTACATGCCCAAGTCAATCAAGGCTGAAGAGCGAGCAAAACGGGAAGCATTCAGTGCCTTGGAGATAAAAAAAACAATGGTTCCACGACACCAATTCCTAAGCAGTGGCTGAAATACATCGCCAATCCAAAGCTGAACAAGACGAATCTCTGTGCTTTTATGGCAGACAGTTGGTGTCAGATGGCTCAAAAGGATCTGCAAATGGGGCAACAAATTGTTCTTGGTGGTGGCTTCAGGGATGGCAAGAGGGCGGTCCTACTGATCAAAGGACAGTGTGAGGATTTAGTACCACTGATATCAGACCACGAGGAAGCAGGCACGAGAATACTGTTGCATGCGAAACACGCATCCCATGATCACAATAGACTGACACGGACGTAGCTGTACTCTGTACTGCACACTTCATCGGTCTTAGCTGTCACAAAATGTGGTTCCGCACTGGATTAAGGATAAACTACGGTAGATCCCCATACACAAGGTGGTTGCTCTATTGGATCCACAACTATGGGATGCTCTACCCGCATTCCATGCATTGACAGGGTGCGACTCCAACAGTTCAATGCTTGGAATTGGTAAGAAGAAAGCCTTCAATACAATATGTGAGAGTGAGATGCATCAGAACGGCGTGTCACAGTTGGGAAAAAATGCAACACTGAGCGAAGATACTGTCTCAGCATGTGAAGCCTTCGTGTGCAGGTTGTACACAAGGAACGAGAAGGCAGGCAGTAAAGCAGACGACGTCAGGCACTGGTTATTCTGCCAGAAGGGACAGAAGAACGAGGGGCTACCTTCAACCTCTGACAGCCTTTTCCAGCATATAAAGCGGGCTAAGTTTCAAGCCATGATCTGGAGGAAGGTTGAATGCCAGGCAAGATCTGCCTACACCGGAAGACCATGGCTGGAGCATCTCGGATGGTATTCTGCAACCCGTTCTCATGAAGAAGGACCCAGCACCTCATGGACTGATCGAGCTAACATATGTCGCTGTAAGAAGTCCCTCTGCCGACGAAGAGATTGTTCCTGCAGAACAAATGAGCTCGCATGCACAGAGGCATGTGATTGCATGGCAACTGAACAGTGCCAACCCCAAGGCACCAGGATGCGTAATTTGGACAATGAATTCGATGATTCTGACAATGATGACGAATCATGAGGACAACCACTGTACATGGCATAAGTGCGATATCATACGACCTCTTTAACCGTGCTTCCCTGATGGCAGTGACTTTTGTTGGTGTATAATTGTAGTTTTGAGGATAAGATTGCTGAGCATAATACAAATATATTGGCTGAGATCTTTGACATTTTAAGTTCCGACTGACAGTTGTTAGTAACGTTTAATATTCCATTCACTACCATGGGTTAATTGCTCACCACGAAGAATTATTAATTACTGCACACCCTTTATTTTCATTGATAACTAAGCAAATTACCAAGCTCATGTTATAGTAAGTGCTCAACTTGACAGTCATACGCAATATATCCTTACCTAAAGTACGTAAAATTTCCTGCCATATATCCTTTGACCTTTTGACCTGTAGTGCCCCCATACCTGGTCACAGGTATATTATTGTTATGTGTTATTCAACTACATACTAAGACGAATGTAATGGTAACAAAAGCATTAGAATAGTTTGGTTAGTGGCAAAGTGTCGTCCAGCCGCACCAGTTGGCCTACAAAATGGCTTGCAGAAAAAAAACTGATACCACAATTTGATCGTCTATTCTACCACTTTGTCTAGTCAAACCTTAGATGTAGTGAGAGTTGAACCAGTTCCATTTTTAAGGATTCTGTGGGAATTGGCTCCTGGACCATAACAGGTACTAGGTCGGAATGAATCTTTAAAAATTGTTACGTTATTGACATTACTGAATGTCGCCATGCTATATCTCCAAGATAGGTACCGTATGCTCAAAGTCTGATCATTTTGCAGAGAGGACTCCGAATACTGGTACAATTGCGAACTGCAGCCCCGGCCATTCATCCAAATTATGGGCTGCTCAAATATAGTTCCAGCGTCTTGTCAGAAATCTTGTGTGCTTACTACAGTGCAATACTTGACATGGTAGTATTTCACCTATTTGAGAACCAGATCTCAAAACTGTGATGACTGAACTTAATTCATCTATTCATCGTGTCAAACTGAGCGTCGTAAAATTCCATTTCTCCGTTTATTTTAATATGGGAAATAATATGGGAAATATTTTTAACTGGTAAATATCCATCATCTCATCTTACTAATTTTAAGACCCGCAGTTTGCGGCAAGAAGCCAGATAGTCGAGTACCGGTAGTGAGAAACAGGATAGTCGATTGTTATCACGGAAGAGGCGGATGACAGACACCCCCTTTCCATTTAGATTTCCAAGAAATATGTCCCCCGAGATTATTGAATTAATTATTAACTGATAACGTTTCATTCACGCCTGAGGTACATGGAAATATCATATGTGTTGATAAATACAATGATTTACGCCGTTTGTTTCATTTATTGTCAGTGTATTCATGCTTGAACTGGAAGCAGCTTGCCTGGCGGGAAGGCTTCATATGATCAAAGAGTTCAGAAAGTGAGAAATGAAATAAACGCCGATGATTAAATCGAGCAAAGTCACTGTGAAATTGATATGTTATTGTGGTGATAATACAGTAAGGTATGGTTTTAGAATCTGATCGATATGGCGGCTTGACGCGCCCGAAAAGCCCGAGGGTGAACGTCTCTGTAAAATACACATTCCTCCCACGTTTCCTCGAAGCATTCTTCAGACAAATTGGAGTGGTCGTCTTGTTAGCCACCCACTCTTCAAATTCAGTTCAGGTATAGACAAGGATTGTTTATCACATTCACAGTTAAAAAAAATGGCGATGGCCCATCGCCAATAATTGGTGACGAGGCCTTGTCCTCATCGTTTAATGGCGATGGCCCATCACCAATAATTGGTGACGAGGCCTTGTTCTCACCATTTATGGCGATGGCCCATCACCAATAATTGGTGACGAGGCCTTGTCCTCACCATCTAATGGTGATGACAATGGATCATCAGGACCATGTATTGGTGAAGGGGCCTGGTCATCACCAATAAATATCGATGAGCGATGAGCGAAGATTCTAGGTCATGGTCATTTATTGGTGAAGACCAGGCCTATATAATGATAATGATGGAATATAATGATGGTTCCAAATGATCACCATTTACTGGTGAGGAGCAGGCCTATATAATGATAATGATGGAATATAATGATAGTTCCAAATGATCACCATTTTCTGGTGAGGAGCAGGCCTATATAATGGTACTGATGGAATATAATGATGGTTCCAAATGATCACCATTTATTGTTGAGGAGCAGGCCCATACAATGATAATGATGGAATATAATGATGGTTCCAAATGATCACCATTTACTGGTGAGGAGCAGGCCCACACAATGATGATGATGGAATATAATGATGGTTCCAAATGATCACCATTTACTGGTGAGGAGCAGGCCCATACAATGATGATGATGGAATATAATGATGGTTCCAAATGATCACCATTTATTGGTGAGGAGCAGGCCTATATATATGATGATGATGATGGAATATAATGATGGTTCCAAATGATCACCATTTATTGGTGAGGAGCAGGCCTATATAATGATGATGATGATGGAATATAATGATGGTTCCAAATGATCACCGTTTATTGGTGAGGAGCAGGCCCATACAATGATGATGATGGAATATAATGATGGTTCCAAATGATCACCATTTATTGGTGAGGAGCAGGCCTATATATATGATGATGATGATGGAATATAATGATGGTTCCAAATGATCACCATTTATTGGTGAGGAGCAGGCCTATATAATGATGATGCTGGAATATAATGATGGTTCCAAATGATCACCATTTATTGGTGAGGAGCAGGCCTATATAATGATGATGATGATGATGGAATATAATGATGGTTCCAAATGATCACCATTTATTGGTGAGGAGCAGGCCCATACAATGATGATGATGGAATATAATGATAGTTCCAAATGATCACCATTTATTGGTGAGGAGCAGGCCCATACAATGATGATGATGGAATATAATGATGGCTCCAAATGATCACCATTTATTGGTGAGGAGCAGGCCTATATAATGATGATGATGATGATGGAATATAATGATGGTTCCAAATGATCACCATTTATTGGTGAGGAGCAGGCCCATACAATGATGATGATGGAATATAATGATGGTTCCAAATGATCACCATTTATTGGTGAGGAGCAGGCCCATATATTGATGATGATGGAATATAATGATGGTTCCAAATGATCACCGTTTATTGGTGAGGAGCAGGCCTATATAATGATGATGATGGAATATAATGATGGTTCCAAATGATCACCATTTATTGGTGAGGAGCAGGCCTATATAATGATGATGATGATGGAATATAATGATGGCTCCAAATGATCACCATTTATTGGTGAGGAGCAGGCCTATATAATGATGATGCTGGAATATAATGATGGTTCCAAATGATCACCATTTATTGGTGAGGAGCAGGCCTATATAATGATGATGCTGGAATATAATGATGGTTCCAAATGATCACCATTTATTGGTGAGGAGCAGGCCTATATAATGATGATGCTGGAATATAATGATGGTCCCAAATGATCACCATTTATTGATGAGGAGCAGGCCTATATAATGATGATGATGGAATATAATGATGGTTCCAAATGATCACCATTATTGGTGAGGAGCAGGCCTATATAATGATGATGATGATGGAATATAATGATGGTTCCAAATGATCACCATTATTGGTGAAGCTGTCGTCACCTTATTTTTCGTGATAGCTATCACCATTGTTTTTAATTTATGTGTCAAGTAAATTTAAACACTACTTTATTCACGGAGATGTTCTATCCACCTGCCAATATCTAGATATGCTCCCTAATCTCTTAAAATAAATCAATGCCGTTTCAAATACCATATAAATGAGCATCAGAGGGAAAGATACTCATTCCTCAACTCATTTTACGGTAACGATTAATATTTGCACAGTCAAAAAAATGCTGGTAACCCATCACCAATAATTGGTGACGAAGCCTTGTCCTCCCCGTGATGGTGATGACAAATAGTGAGGAGGTAAATTCGTCACCATTTATATTGGGGAAGGGGCCTGGTCATCACTAATAAAGGGTGAGTAGATTCCAGGCCATCACCATTTATTGGTGAGGACCAGGCCCGCTCACCAATGGCTCCGGGAGAAGGTAACGAGATATCGAGGCAGTGAAGCTGCGAGGCAGCGAGATTGCGAAGCAAAATAGCGATATTGCAAGGGGTCGAGGTAACGAGGTTGCGAGAAGCGAAACAAGATTGCGAGATAGCGAGACTGCGAAGCGATAAAGCGAGGTTGAATTAGTTACGTTGACTGGCTTAATCACCTCGTAACCCAGCTCACACCGTCGCTTCGCAATTTCGCTATTCCTCGCTAACTCTTGCAATACAGAAATGAAGGCGAGGGAGCGAGGTTGCGCGAGGGCCTCATTTTTGTCCGCCGCCGCAACGCGGCCGGGGACTTTAAAATGGTTCTTGCTTCTATGTGTCCGTGCATGCACGGACATGTCCGTGCAAATACTTCGTAAGCAATAACTTCTAAATGCTTTGTCGGATTCCTCCGAAATTTGGCATCTGCATTCATTGCGACAAGACGTCTCTTGGTATTACGTTTCAGCAAGATCCGCCTGTAGATGGCGCCACTGGGGTCTTGCTTCTATGTGTCACGGACATGTCCGTGCAAATACTTCTAAATGCTTTGTCGGATTCCTCCGAAATTTGGCATCTGCATTCTTTGCGACAAGACGTCTCTTGGTATTACGTTTCAGCAAGATCCGCCTGTAGGTGGCGCCACTGGGTCTTGTTCCAATCTTTAGTGCATGTCCGTGCAAATACTTCGTAAGCGATAACTCCTAAATGCTTTGTCGGATTCCTCCGAAATTTGGCATCTGCATTCTTTGCGACAAGACGTCTGTTGGTATTACGTTTCAGCAAGATCCGCCTGTAGGTGGCGCCACTGGGTCTTGTTCCAATATTTAGTGCATGTCCGTGCAAATACTGCGTAAGCGATAACTCCTAAATGCTTTGTCGGATTCCTCCGAAATTTGGCATCTGCATTCTTTGCGACAAGACGTCGCTGGTATTACGTTTCAGCAAGATCCGCCTGTAGGTGGCGCCACTGGGTCTTGTTCCAATCTTTAATGCATGTCCGTTCATGTTTGTTCAAATCCTTCGCGAGCGATAAATTTCGAACAATTTGTCGGATTTCTTCGAAATTTGGTAAATGCATTCCCTGCGACAAAACACCGTTGGTGATGCGTTTCAGCAAAATCCACCCGGAGGTGGCGCCACTAGAGTTCATTCCATTATTCCATGCTGCAAGTGATAACTTAGAAACACTTGGTCGAATTTCTTTGAAATATCCTACATATGTACCTTTCTGGGTAACATGAGAAACGTTGCGGCTCATCGGATTCTTCTCAAATTTGGCATGTATTTACCATGCCAGGAGCTGTTGCTTGGGATTGCCTTTCGCTCACTTGCACTCACAGGTGGCGCCACCTGGTGGCAACATCACAAATTCGTTTCCGGGTAATAACTTGAGAACTGACCATCGGATTCTTCTCAAATTTTGTATGAATGTACCGTGACATAAGATGCCGCTTGATAATGCATTTCACTGACTTGCGCCTAGAGGTGGCGTCACCTGGTGTCAAAATCTAAATTTGGTTTCTGGGCAATAACTTGAGGACCCTCATCGGATTCTTCTCAAATTAGGTATGCAGATGTCCCCACGATACCATGTTCCTTGGGATTGTATTTTTCCCGCTTCTGCCTACAGGTGGCGTCTCCTGGTGGAAAAATTTGTTTGCGGGCAATAATTTGGCAACTGCTCATCAGATTATTCTCAAATTTTGTATTCATATGTGACCCGCCCCAAATAACATGAACACCGGTGGGCATCTAGTACCGGCAATAACTTGAGGACCCCTCTTCAGAGTCTCAAAGTTCGATCATATGCCGATACCATGACATGAGATGTCATTTGGGATTGTGTTTTGCCTGCTTGCACCTACAGGTGGTGACTCCTTGTGGCAAAGTCTAAATTTGGTTTCTGGGCAATAGATTTAGGGTGCCTTCATATTCTTGTCAAATTATGCCATGAGTTGTCTCTTGGGGTTGCATTTCGGTTACATAATTTTCATGCTACATGGTAAAGAAAATATATTACAGTAGCAATCAACATTCAGTCAGCCATTCGGAGTTGATCTCAACACCTGGGAAAGACCCCTCTGCTTCTTACGCCTGTGAAGTAGCTGTTGCCATCCTCATGAATATCTTCTGAAACCGACAGCGCTTATAAATATTGCTGCCATTTTGGCGGGGGACCTAGCATCCTCTGGCTGCTTGTTGCTTCTAGATTCGTCAACAAAATGGGCGATGAAGTGATTATACCAGCTCATCATCAAATAAAGGTGAAGATGGAAAAGGATGCTGAATCTATAGCTCCTTCCCTTTGATGGTTTCCATCGCCATTTTTATGGTTGTGAATATATAGTTTTCTCGTTTTTCATATCCAGACGAATTAGCCGACATGTTATGTAGGACTATCCAGTTTCATTGATAACTCAAAAGAAAATGAGCAATATCATTTAATTGTTCATACAGACGGACTCGAAACTAATGAGCTCGGTCCACACTCATAAACTCGTGGCATCAAATTTTCGAGGTATCATTTAAATTTATAAGCCGGAAGAAAAACTATCAAAGATATTCCGACTGAGATGATATTATATCAAATAATACTCGACTATCACGGCAGCATTGAAGTCGCCTTATTCTGTGGACAGTAGCAGCTGTTGGCCCTCATATCTGACTTAAAGTATCGATCATGTCTTCATAAATTGTGAAGTCTGCCATCCTTGGAGACAGTATTCATCCATAATCAAATTGCGTAACGCCTTATATTTCTTTAATGACTGCGTCTGTTCCTAAATCGGATTGCGAAAATTCCAAATGAAATAAAGGAATCAGGAACTAAGGGTGAGAATGAGGTCTTTCTATACTACGTTATCACTATGCTTTTTCAGACCGCGGAACATTAGAAATCATCAAATATAAAACTCGGTAAGAATTTGTCGCTCGTATTTCTATTTGGGTCCCCTACAGCATCCCCTGAATTTACTATTATTTGTGACCCGTACACACATCCAAGAGTTTACAATCATTTGGTTGTCCTACACCCATCCATGAGTTTATAATCATTTTAGTCTCCTACACCCATCCATGAGTTCACAATCATTTGGCTCTCCTACACCCATCCATGAGTTTACAATCATTTAGATCTCCTACCCCCATCCATGAGCTTACAATCATTTGGGTCCCCTACACTCATCCATGAGTTTACAATCATTTGGGCCCCCTACACCCATCCATGAGTTTACTATTATTTGGGGCCGGTACACCCATTCAAGAGTATACAATCATTTGGCTACCCTACACCATCCATGAGTTTACAATCATTTGGGCCCCCTACACCCATCCATGAGTTTACTATTATTTGGGGCCGGTACACCCATTCAAGAGTATACAATCATTTGGCTACCCTACACCATCCATGATTTTACAATCATTTGGGTACCCTACACCATCCATCAGTTTACAAAAATTTGGATTCCCTACATCCATCCATACGATAACTTGTCCTTCTTCATTATTGCAGAGTGATATCAGATACTTTGTCAGGACATCACTAATTTCAAAACCAATCTCAACAGAGAGTCATGCGTTCGGAATAGTGAGATAACGCAGAAGCGAGTCTCGTGGGATGTGAATGTTTCAAATCCACAACTAGTCGACACAGATTGACTGATGAAACTCACGTGATATTCATAGATTTAGAAGGGGATTTTCAGAATTTACCGACCGTATCTGCCGAAAGTAGTACAAACTGGACATACTGGCTTACCAATATCAGTTTCATGATCTTACGGTAACCGAATATCGCATTTCATCTGGATATTCGTGTAGAATAATCTCAAGAACAGCATGGGCATCACAGTGATTTCTTCCAGTTTTCCAGTCTTCCAACGGTCGACTGTATACTCGGGGCTGTTCCACATGAATATCCTATCAAAATAGTTAGCAAACGACTTCCACTGAGTAATTTCACACTGGAATTTTAAAGAAATTCGGTAGAGCATGGTATCACTTACAAAGCCGCAACTAATCAATGAATGGTTTATTACCACACGATATGGAATATAGGCCGTTTATCCATGGTATGTCATCACAGCAGAAAGCATGCTGAATATCTTACTTTCCGCCCAGTAAATACCTCTGAATGTGTGACGACAAGAGCTTTTCTCGAGGGAAATACATATCAATGCCTTGGCTTGAACAGAAGTCTCAATAAGTTGATTCTTTTTTATTTTGCCCGTTGAGTCTTTCCTTTGCCCTTTGTCACTTTGATTTCCTCTTTTACACTCTATTTAGGTGTACACCTAAAACAACTCTCATGTATGTGGTTGTATAAAATGAAAAGAGAATAATGCTTTGGTTGACGGCTGTGTCCATTAAATTGGCTGCTTCCATAAACAAGATGGACTCACATGATTCGGACTCTGGAACATTTCCTGGTCGTTGATCTAAGCGGCCTTCTTGAAGTTCACTCCGTCTCACACGCCAGTACCGGCTTTCTAAATAAAAGGAGCATTCAACGAGACAGTAATTCCAAATGTTTGCAAATGTTTGCGACGAACCTTGTGCAACGTATATTAATCAGGCAATAAAAGTCGAATTCTTGTAGCATGTCGGTTTATTGACACATACCACACGATATGGAGTATATGCCGTTTATCCATGTGATGTCATCACAGCAGAATACATGCTGAATAACTGACTGTCCGCCCAGTATTCTAAATGTGTAACACCAAGAGATTTTCTCCAGGAAAATACATACCAGATCCACTGGCTTCTGGTGTCTCAATGTCTCAAGAAGTTAATTATTTTTGACTTGGCTCGCTGTGTCTTTCCTTCGCCCTTTGTCAGTTTCTTTTGCTCTATACACTCCATTTATGAGTTCACCTAATACAACTAGCATGTAAATAGGCTGCTTGCATAAACAACAGGGTTGATGGACTCACATGATTCGGACTCTGCATGGAACATTTCCTGGTCTTTGTTCTAAGCGACCTTCTTGAAGTTACCACTCCGTCTCACACGCCAGTACCAGCTTTCTATGAAAAAAAGGAGCATGCAACGAGACATTAATTCCACAATGAATGGAAGGCATTGGGAGACGCGGCTATGCAGTTGGATATGCTCATCCAAATTTTATTTCAATTAAAATTATGCTTGTATACCTTGCATAGGCGTTACGTCACGATTTGGTGCACTGTTTCGTTGTGTGTTCGAAGACGAGCACATTACATCGACCGGCAACTTCCACAGAGTATTAAGTAAGCTTGATGTATTTCCCTCGAGATTTATGTCTGGTGTTAGCTCAGTCCCCACCAGCCATGTATGTAACACGCCATAGCGTTCAGAAATAATATTAAAAGGGATTAATTACGAATCCTATCAATTAGTCCGAGTCTCTGTGAAATTGATATCGAGACCCTTTCCTGAAAATGCAATTTGTTGGTCCAGTGATTCGGAGAAGCCATGGGCAAATCAATCCGTTTCAGATATTTCTCTTCAACTTCTCCGCCGACTAAGTCCGTTATTTATTCGACTCACTTCATTCTTCATGATCGGAATGTGAGAATATCCCGAATTATCCCGAACTTCACTAACTGTCCATGTAGGCGATACTCCCGCGGATTGACTTTATAACCAACCCTCAGGACATTCGCAGAATGCAAACCATCGTCCTTGAGGTATATATAGTAAGGTGTCAGCAAGTTTTGACATTCAAAGCCCATCAGGTATAATGATAGACCCCGAACTGATCCCGGAACCCAAAGTTTTTGCTTACGGCTCGGACACACAGATAGACGAGCAGACTAACAGAGAGACAGAGGGACATATGAACAGACAAACCATGATCCGAGACGGACAGACAGACCATCAGGAAAACACAGAGACTCCAAACAACACTCTGGCCATTCTACGGGGGGCGACGCTAAAGTTTAATACTGCAGCAAATGCCAGTCCATATTCGAGGACATTATTCTGGTATTAACCCGTAATAGAGTTCGTGAAGAGGGTACCCATCCATTTAGGAGTTGACGGATGCAGAGACCCCTATGTCAGAAATCTGGTAATAGTGAATGACCTTATACCGGATGCCAAACAGGGCACGAGAATTTAAATATTTCTTCATCAAAAGATCCCAAGACGATAATGTATCTATTATGTATATTGTACAGAACTTGCTCGATTAAGGTAGAACTTCAAGAGAGCGTTGATTGAATATTGTTCTTTTTAATAACCCCATCGACAGGCATCAACGTTCATTACTAGTTATCCTCGGCGACTAATTTTGGGGACAGGGCCAGATTACGAACATGAAAGTAGTTGAGAGAAATCCATGAACAAGAAAATACCGAGAAACTACATCCTCAAACAAGCTGTGTACTTTTTGTACATAGTCACGGCGGCAAAATTTATCATGCACAGTGGTACGTACAATATGTACACATTAATGTGTATTTCTGTACCGTCACAAAAAATGTGTTCAAGATGTACACACGAATGTATACAAATATACACAAAATGTACACATAAATGTGCATAATATAGTACGAATTATATACTTTAATCAGTGAAATCTAACAATTTTGGGAAAATACTGTATTGAAAGGACTAAATGTGCCTAGATATTAATTACCAGTTACCAATATACGAGTTGTCAGAGCATTTTCATCATAGCTCTCTAGATTTCTATCTAATACCGCTTATGCCAGTGCTAGGGGCCGTGTGGTCATGTCATGCAAGTTGCCACATGAATAGGTACAACAAAAGCGTACCTGAGATACAATACATATCACGAATCGTTAGATTCTTGGTATGTGCTTTAGAATAGGTTAACCAGAAGACTATACTGCAAAGTCATGTGACTGTCAGTATGTCGGCACCTCTTCCCACTTCCCTTATATGTGTTGTAATTTTTACCTGTATATGGCGAGATTTTGCTGGTGGACGTTTCGTCCCCAAGGCCCGCTCCCTGTACAGACCTTTTGATCTTTGATATATGCTGGCATTGTGGGAAGTTGATGCTGGGTCGACATCGGGGGTTACAGGCTAGTCTTGTGTGTTAAATGCCGTCATTTTCATCTGACGACGATACAGCTCACCAATCCCCAATGTACGAGTTGTCACAGCGACACAGCTCACCAATTACCAATATAGGAGTTGTCAGAGCATTTCCATCATAGCTCTCTAGATTTGTATCTAATATCGCTTATGCCGGTGCTACGGGCCGTGTGGTCATGTCATCCAAGTTGCCATACAAGCGTATCTGAGATACAATACATATGACGAATCGTTAGATTCTTGGTATGTGCTTTAGAATAGGCTAACCAGAAGACTATACTGTGAAGTCATGTGAATCTGTCAGTATGTCGGCACCTCTTCCCACTTCCCTTGTATGTGTTCTAATAGACTTATTCAGTGTCCTTTTCGTCATTCATGGACGTACAGCCGCATGCCGTTGCATTTTATACACGGTGGATCAACATGGATAATGGGCCATTTGGCATTCGTCGTGATTGATAACGTCGTATAAAATTCAACGCTAACCCCAAAACTTAAAATCCGTAGGGAAATTCCATGGTGTATTTCGAGGATGTGTGTATGTGTTCTTGATGAAATCTGTTCAAATATCTTCTCAGATTAGACAGATAAGACCTTTACCATGAACATTAGTGACATGCGCAAACCATGTTAGTGTCTCAGTTCATTAGAATGAAGACTATTATCTATTCAGCACCTTTCAGACGAAAAGTCAGACAGGAATTCAGAAGGATGATCACAGGGCACGACGAAAATACAATACGAGAGTCAAATATCGACACTGCCGAAAGAACTACCAAATTTACAATTCCATTATGTCGACTTAAAATGACATTGAATATTCGTCCGTCTAGTTAAATTTCAATAATTCGCGGAGCATTCCCAAAGTGGAACTTTGATCTCCAAATGATTAAAAGGGCCAGCCAAGGTAAAAGTTTACATCAGATATTAGCTTTTGTATTTTGTTATATCTCTCCGTGTGTGAAGTTTCTGCAGCATAATCAACAATGCTCTTGGTCCATTATATATTAACGATTTTGCTTTGTATTAACTGTTCAATCAGGTTTTCCCATGGGCTTTGCGGAGCACTCAAATGATTGGAATCACTTCTTTGAAGATAGCTTGCTAACCATTTTTCAACACAAATTTAGACACGAATTTCGAATAAGATATATCTCGAACGTGCAAATTTGGGACTTTCTGACATTTCACAAATGAATTAATAGAAGAAATTCTTTGATATCAGTTTTTTGCACTAAACGAAATTAGTCGATACATTATCAATCAATCAGGAACATGTTCTTTCCTTTGATATCTCAGTCGGCAGAGTTATCCAATATTTGCCGTTTCGCATGTTCGTCACATTTCCCGCTCTACGGGATTTGTGCCATAGTCTCTATTAATTAGGCTTTGTTTTCATGCTTGGTCTACGTATTCTAAAGTCCATAGTCCGGTTTCGCTCTGAGCTCCGGTTTTCAAACGCACCCGATCATATTGGCCTGGTTCATTTTTATTCAAAGTGGCGCTCCATGACTGTATAATCTCCCGGCTGTAGGGTCATATTCGGGTTCCACTTATGTCACGTCCCCAAGTCCGGATTTTACATGCACCCCGGAGAGAAGCCCTCAGTATGAGTCTGTTCCCAAGTCGTACAGACCTTCATCACATATAACAAAAATAAACAACATTATTTACACATAGATGAACATACATTAATCATACAGAGCTATAATACCTTACTAAGCACACCTTAGTCATACTTACATGCAAATGTACAGACCCTACTCACAAATAGCTTTGCATAACTTAATCAAGCATAGCTGCATAGCTTACTCACGGATGGCTGTGCGATCCTTACTCGCCCATATCTGTACTGACCTTAGTCACGTGTATTTGTATACCCCT